>VYZW01054456.1:162918-321472 GCA_013401315.1 Balaeniceps rex | reverse complement strand
CTGCCCCCCCCCCCCCCCCCAAAAAAAAAAAAGACATTGGTAGCCCTGTTTTCTCTGACTGCTTTAAAGTAAAGTGAGAGGACTTCAAATAGTGGCCTGGTGATCTTCTGTGGCTTCCGAATCCCAACACAGCCCCAGTGAAAATGCATCATATCCTGCCTTTTTCATCCCAGCAGCAGCTAATGTGTCAAGATCAAAAGTGAACCCTCTTCTGCTCCCCGTGGCTGTGATTCGTGACTGGGCACTATGCACCCAACAGCAAACTCATCGTCACACAGATCAGCTGTCTCCATGTGTTACCCCCCCAGGTACGGGACCGGCCGGCCAGAGAGCTTTATTGCAGTTCTTTAACCTGCTGAGATCTGAACGAGCTTTGCTGAGCTACGCTCAGGTTCCCTGGTCTCGTGCAGTTTGGCATCACTTTATCTCAGTATTGCCCAGTGCTGCACGGGAACCTGAGATACAGGTGAAGTCCTCCTGTGTGTGAGGTTGGAGTCCAAGGGACGGTCTGTCTTTGCCTGCTAAAGGGGTGTTTTGTGCCGGAGTGTTATGGTGGGTTGAACTCTTGAGCCTCAGCACCTCTGGACAGAGGCACAGAGGCCATGAGTATCATTCCTGGCCTCGGGCTCAGAGAAAGCCTGGAAAAGTGATTCTGGAGGTCACTGCCTTGTGTCTGGAGGTGTTGGTCCCAGCAAAGCAGAGTGCTCCTGTCCTTGTCTGCTCTGCCACCAGCTTGAGAGATTCCTGCAGCAGGGGTTGCATCAGGATCATCCAAGCCACCAGTAAATTCCTACGGTGTGACTTTGCCCATTTATATTATTCTTCTGGCCTCCACAGCCTCCTGTGGCAACATTTTCCAAAACTTATTATGTGCCAAGGGCTGAGGTGTTTTGTTAATTAAAAGGAGGGGCCCTGTCCCTCTTTCAGCCCAGAATCTGCATGTGTGACACCTGCAATGAGGGAGTTTTATTTAATCCCCTGGAAGCTGTGAAGGTTGGAAATCTGCACGCCACCTCGGCTGTGCAATAACCAGCACACAGCTCAGTAACCAAGAAAGCTGTTCTGCCTGGCTTTACATTTCTTGGCTCCAAATAGTTTCAGTGAAACCCTTGATGCTATTTGAACACTGGGTGGGTTGAGATTTTTTTTTTTCTTGGTGCGTAGTTTAATTACAGTGAGGCTGTGCACTGACTCTCCATTAATAATACAGTGAATTTCAGCAGCAGATTAAATTTCTCTAAAGTAGTAAATTGCAGGGGAAAGTGGAGGAAAGTCATGGTCGAGGAATATAAGTACATTATAGGTCCTTTATTAGATAGAAGCCCATGGCATCAGGCAGACGGGTTCTTACAAACACACACATATGAGAAAAACAGGGACTGCATCAATCAGCTTATCAAAATCACTTAAAAGAAATGGGCTTCTGCTGAATGTGTGGAGTGCAATAAAACACCAGTGTAACGCTGGATGTATATTAACTGGCACAGAAAGATTATGACATGTCCATTACTGAGCTTCCTCTTCCTGCTGGCTGCAGAGAGGTCCAGATTCCTGCATAATGTGTTTCTCAACCTCCCCCCCCTCCAAATTTATTTTATTACCCTTGTTATAAGCAGGCACACTATAAAATGACATTAGAGGCAGAACAGCCACATGAGAGATGCTGAGTCTGCCCTGAACATCAAATGTACTTCATAAGGGCTATGTAAATAGTCTGCTAATCTAGTGCGATCTGAGAACACAAAAGAAATGAAAAGTGGGTGAAAGCCCTGCGCAAGCACTTCTCCTCTCCCGCCGGTCCCCTTCCCACGGTGCCTTCCCCCTCCAGCACCGCTGTGCCTTCAGGGGCCCGGTCCTGCCCTGCCATGGGCGCTGGGTGTTGGGTTTGCCTTGGTTTGGCCAACGGTTAGTACCTGCGCAAGTATTAATGGACATGATGGCAACCTCTAGCATGGGCAGGTGAAGGTTTTCCTCGTGAGCCATGGGGTGTCAGTGCATTAAAACTTAGGCTAATGTTAAAACAGCGCGGTGCAACGTGTGTGCACGCAGAGGTGTGATGGAGCAGCTGAGGTGCCCCGGGACGGAGGAGGAGCTCAGGCTCTTAGCTCTGTCTCATCACCCTGGTTTTACCTGGAGGTACCAGTGCTTCATGTATGAATAATACAGACTTTAAAATGCCACTTAGTAGCTGTAGCCATTTATGCAGATATTGAAATGGAGAACCGTTTGCCCTACTGTAGCTAAATGGGCTGTGCCAATAGGGATGTAGGGACACACGGCTCCAGAGGGCTTTGGACGGGCAGGCACGCACATGCTGGATAGATGAGATACCAGAGGGGGGTGTGCGCGTATATGTATGTGTGTATGCGTATATATCTATATCTATGGCACCAGAAGACCATTTTTAAAGCCGCTTTTTGGCCCTAGCAACTGCGCTTAACATCAAATGAGAGATGAAGGAATTTTTCAACCCAAACCATAAGAGACCCTGGGGGGGGACACAGGATTATGGACACTTATAACTAATGCAAAATAAACAAGGCAAAATTATATGTAATTACTCCTAAAGTCATTTGCTTGTTTCAGTAATTGACCTGTGCATTCTTTAATCTTTAATGCTCCTTTAAAATTCAGCCTCAGGGACTCATAACATTTATTGACGTTTGTCATGGTTAAGGCTCTGGAGGAACTGGGCTTTATTAGAAGTCTCCAAAGAAATATCAATTTAGGGATAAGCAGCATTAATATTTTGTACACAACATCATCTGCTTAGAAAGCTTTACTAGATTTCTTTACGTCTTATAAAAAGCAAGCGATGGTAAAAAAGGACAGCGCTGGGAGTGGCTCAGTAAAGAACCTGCTGCTGCTACTTTAGCGAATTTTATTGATAAAAATATGAGGTTATGTTTAAAAAAAAAGTTTGATGCAGGAGACACTGATGTGTCTGTTCATGGTGGCAAGAGAGTTTTGTCCTAGGCTGGGTGGAGAGGGCATGAGTAGTGCCATTGAGGGAACTGTTCTCTCTGCCACAGACTTGCTGTGTGACCTTGCCACGCGTCCCCAGCCCGTGCTCGCATTTTCCTTCTGCAGAAATGCTGTCCTCCTTTCCCTAACAGTGGAGGTGAAGTTCATAAACCAGCTTCAAATGTTGTGGATCCCCCAGGTCGGAGGCAATGCACATGTCTGAGTGCCCACCAGAGCTGGTGGGATTTTTTTTTATATTGTTTCCCACTCAAGTTTTGCCGTTGGAGAACTTTGTGCAAAAAACCCCAACCAACTGGGGAGCACAAGCGCTGTGCAGCCTGACTGTTCATACGGCTGTTACCCTTTTGGAAACCTGTTCACTTTGGCATTCATAACCTGGCAAGGCATATATGTTGGGAGAGTGAAATTCCTTGAATATGAGAAGCTGGGAGGATATTGCAAATAGCTCTGAAACTTTGTGCCGTTGCTCATTACACAGGTCCTGGCCTCCCGCAGGCATTGGAGCCCTGCGTTGTCAGGTGATGGCTTAGGAGAAGCAGCCAGTTCATCCCTAAGCCCTGTACGGCACTGCCCACGTGGGCTGGCAGTCACCTTGGTGTCGAGTGCCCGCGTGGGTTAACAGCGTGCCTGCAGCTCGTTGTAACGTACTTTGTGCTGGGAGAGGCTGGGTTGTACTGGGAAGTCTACTGGTGAGAGGCATCTTCTATTTCGTCCTCACAGCAGTGGGATCCAAGGTAGCTTGAACATAAAGAGAAGGGGGTTTCACAGCTGTGAGCCAGCTATCACGGCCTGAACAGTGTCGGTTTCTGTCTTGTTAGTTATCACGAGTAATGATAGGAAGGCGAGAAGTCGGGGTGCTTGTGAGAGTCATACTCAGGCTCAGTCTTCGTGAAGCATTGCTGCATCAGCTTTGGTGGTTGGTACAGCTGAGCTGGCCCAGGTGGGACCTGTAAAACCTGTCTCTTGTCCCAGCACCAGGACCAAGAGCCCCATTGCTACGGTGGGATAAGGCATCACTTCAATGCTGGGCTGTCCAAGGGAACACCGAAGAGAAGGAGGAGATGGCAGGTGTACACCATAGGAGATGAGTGGTGCCAGGGCTTTACTGTAATAGCAAATACTGCTTGCTGGAGGGTCTATATTGAGAAAGAGATTCATCTGAGCCTGTCCTTTTGCTCTTTTGTTCCTTGGTACTCTGCTAGAGAGGAAGTTGCACCACTTGGCTTCTTGCAACCTTTTCTTCCTCTTCTTTTTCCTGCAGTGCGAGTGATCTAGTTCAGGGATGAATGCACCTTTAGCAGTTTGCTAGGCTCTTAGCAGCAGCTGACATTTGCACCTCCCTGGCTGAACAAGGGAGACATTGGATCCTTTCCAAGCAGCCACTTGGACTGTTCCCCCCGGGAGCATACGCTGCCTTCTGCCCAGGGTTTCCGTGGATGCTCCTCGGAGGCTGTGCTCTTGTGGAGGGCTGTATTCAGATGCCAGCTGTGGGGGTACACCAGTGTGCCACCTTCCTAAGGCTTCCCCGTCAGGCAAATGCTCTTATTAAAAGGTTGTTTTGTCGTCCAGCATTGGGTTGAGCTTTCCTCCAGCTTCTGCACAAGGACCATTTTCCCTTTTGCTTCCTAGGCTGAGTCAGGCCACTCTCAATATTTTGCACTTGTTGTTGATTTGCCTTCTCCTCCTCCTCAGTCCCTGGGTTTGTTCAGTATTGAACTAGTGAAACCACCATGTGGCCAACTGGAAACCCCTCTTACACTGAAAATGGGGCTCAACAAAGGGCGTTTCTGAGGAATTTGTCCTGCTTTTCCTTTAAGGTAAAAGAAACCAAGTATTTTTGTTAAAGAAATGAACGCTTTAATGACTGGTATAGCTGTGGAGCTGTTAGAGTAATGGACTTGTGTTTAAATACTAGGGCCAGATTGGAAACCCATGTGACTGAGTAGTCATTCTCAGAAATATTCGGGTTGCTGCCAGCAAGCCTCCTCGTGGGTGTAAGGTTTGGGGACATGAGCATTGTTCTCAGAGAGCTTAAATGTGGTCTTTCTATAGCTACCCATGCCTCTCCACCTGGTATGACAGCAGATAAGCTGCTATCAGCTGACGTTTTTGAAGTGAGGTATTCTTTTTGTCTTTAATGGAGATAGCTTTCCCCTGCCTGCGCCTCAGTGATGCCATTGCTGTGCCAGAACAAGGTTTCCAGCAGAGTGGCAGAGTTGAGCTGCCTCTCGCATTAAGCACCAGAGATTTCATTAAATGGCAGAGGAGGGAGCTTGCGTAGAGGGGAGGTTCACCCCAGAGACATTACAGATTGTCTCATGCTATTTAAGTGGGCTAAAATTAGAGGGAAAGAATCTGCAGCTAATTGGACTTGTGCATTAATCATAGTCTGCTGCTGGAGTACTTCACCCATTAGAATGTGTTAATTTGGTAATTACAAGGTGGGGGGGAGGTCTCTCTTTGTAATCCAAAGCCCTTCTTCATGCTTATTGCACATATCAGAAACAGGTAGAGTGGAGGTTGGAGGCAGGATTACAGCAGGGGGAGCGAGCTGCCTATTACCACCTCCTACCACACATGTGAACACAGTCTCCCCGGCTCCAGACACCTATAATTAAACTAGGTTAGATATTGAGAGCAGAAGGTCTTTCATTCTCAGTTAACAGGTAATTAATTGTATCTCAGTTTCCATTGTAACTTTCCCCCCTATCTTGTTATGAGAAATAATGCAAATATTCAGTGGTCTCCTCTGCTTGGGAGAGGAGCAGTTTCTCCTTGCTCCTCTTTTTCTAAGGTACCTCTGAAGTACGTGTTGGGGAGCTCACGGTGGGCCCCGGAGAACTGCTGCTGCCCCCGTTGCAGAAGCTCTCAATTTGCAAGCATTGATCCTGCAGCTGAGACAAAATAAAAGAAATAAATAATTTCTTTCCCTATGCCACTCATTGCTGTTAACTGCTGTCTTGCTCCTGCCAGCCACCCTCCTGGCAGGTTTTGCTAGATTCGGAGGTGCTTCATAAACCAGGGCAGATGGGAAAATAGAGAATTAACAAGATGGGAAACAGGCAGAAAACTCAGGCTGGAAAATGTAAGAGACTAAATACTGAGACAGCCAGCCCAAAATATGGATTTTCAGAGGGGTGTAAAACACTAATGAGTAAAAACACTGAGGCGTACGTGCTCTAATGAGAAGCAAATCAGACTGGAGCTTGCAAAGCAACACTGCCTCCAGTGCCTTTATTTTAGCAGGAGGCTCCGTTCCCAGCTCTCCCCTTAGAGATGCACAATGAGAAAAAGCCCCTTCACACAGATTTCATTTTTTCCCTCTCCCTGTACATTTGCTGGTTTACCTGCGGGGATAACAACCTTTCAGGGTGGACGATGTCTGCTCCACCTTGAACCTGGGCAGGTTAATGTTTGCTGGAAGGACCCTGCCGTGCCAACAGAGCCCTGTACAAACTTCATTGCCGCTCCCAGCCTATTTTCTTGCAATTGCAGCTGCTCCGTAATCTTTGCAAAGGTCGCACCCGCTTGCTATGAGTGACTTCAGCTGTGATATATTTGTGGGCAGTCCCAGCAGTTGCAGGCAGCCCTCACAAACACTGACCTGAAATACTGACCTCCACAAACCACATCATTTTCCACTTGGGCACCTCCAGATTGGTTCTGCGGATCTGCAGAACCAGAAGGCTAGTTTTGACTCCATTGCAATAATTTGCTGGCTCATTAGCACTAACTCCTTAAAGGGGCACCTTTAATGTTAGTAAGCCTAAAAATGTGACCTATATCCCCCTCCTCTGTTACATCTCCTTGCAAATTCCACGTCATTAATCTGTGTATACTCTCATCCCTACGTACCCCCTGAAAGATCAGTAGCCTTTTGAGCAAAATAAAAAACCTCCCCCCAAATGGTCCAGATGCTGTGTCACAGCCAAATAAAAACCTTTCAGAATATATTTGATTTACTAATGAAGAAATTGGTGGTAGAAGAACACGGAGGTAAGCTCAGCCTTCTTCTGAGGTCTGCCTGCTCTTTGGTGTTGCAGTTTGGGACCATTCAAGAGCATCTTTTCCGGTCGTGTGAAATACTTAGCAATAAACCACCAGCAGGTACCAAGGACGGGAAGTGTGTTTGTACAATAGATTTTGATTTTGAACTTGTAGAGAGTTGCAATAAACAATAAGAAAAGCAAAGGGGGTTAAAACAGCCCAGTCTTTCTAAGAAGTGATTTGCCTTTTCTGGAGCTCATTAAACCAATGCTGGAAGTTAGAACTGTGAGAAGGTTCCTTTTAGTACTATAAAGTGTGTATGTGGGCTACAGACTGTACCCGTTGGAATAAAGTGATTACCACCCTCGTTAAGTGGATAAAGACCATTCACTGACTTCTATTTTGGGGATGACTAATGTGAAACCTTGTTCAACAAAATGGATGATTAAGGGATAATTTTGTTGGAACAAATTTATAATGCACAGTGACTAGGTGTGAAAGACACTTCCTCTGCGCAAGCCACTTTGCACATCCAGGCTGTGCTTCTGGACTTAATTAGCAACACGACATCCATCCTGGTAGGAGTCAGTCCTCGCCAGGCCCTCAATTCGCTTGTTGGCAGGTGATAATCAAGTACTCTTAACTATGTGATGCTAGCCTTGGTCTTTGCCAGGAGAAGTGACAGTCGGCTGTTTCAAAACTACTGTGAAAAAAGTTTGTCCTTCATTGTGACAAAGTAAAACTCAGCTGACTTCCAAGACTTCACTTCACTCTTGCTGAAGCTATGACTTTCTGTCTCACTAGAAATGGAGTTATTTCCAAATGTAGCTCTATTCATTCATTTATTTATTCACTGAAAACTTTTTTTTTTCCAAAATTCCCCAGAAGTCTTCAATTCTGAGAAATTTGTTTCAAATTTGAAAATTAAACTTTGGAATTCTGGATATTCATTTTGGTTGCCTTATGCTTTTATTATATATCTCCCATGCCTCTTTATTGTATTTTATGATGTGTCAAACTGGCAGATGTCTGTTACAGAAGGCATTATTCTTTACAGAAGACAATAAGTTGTTTTGCTCAGTATTTAGTAGGCGCCATTACTTTAAAAAACAGTAAATTTAAAAGTAGCATTTCACCTGCTATTTTGGTAGGTTAACCCTAGTCACACTAGACAAACTAATGCATAATTATCATAAATAAGAGAATAAAATACATGTCACATTGATGTTTTGGGCTGTTCTTGAACAGAAGCCTTTACAAAATGCCATCTTTTCATGGGAAATTTGTCAGTAATATTTTTCAGTGATTGTTTTCTTTAGAAAAACTCCCTATCTTCGCTGGTCCTGTAAGCAGGAGGCAGACTGCGATGCAAGTAAGCTTGTGGGGTGCAGCAGAGCTGATCTCCAGCCTATGTCTCGGAGGCTGGTGGTTGCTGCAGAGTTGTTTGTTCGTGTTGGGTTGTAGAGTTTTGTTGACATACCACAACTGTTTATTTTTAGCGAAAAGGAGGCTGCAATCCCACAGATGAGGTTACGCTGTGGGTCGCGCTCTGAACCCAAGGCTGTTACAAACCCAGCTGTGTGGGCTTTAGCTCTGGCATTTCCCCAGATCAGTTCCTGACCTCTGCTGAACCGGTCGGACACGCAGGCAGCCGTGTTGGCCGCGCTGACTGCCTGTGCCTTGAGCAAACAAATCTGTAATGCACCGTGGCCTGGGGGCTCTGCATTTCTCACAATGCCCCATCCAGCCTTCTTCTCAAGTGGAGGCGGTATGGTTGTATGGGTTGTTTGCCATGATTTTATGGACAGCCAGTGGTCCGTGAACCACAGGTTAGGAAACTTTTCTGTAATGTCTTGGACTTGGTCATATTGTACTAGCTCCATGTGAAAGTGGCAGGTTTGTCCTTGGCAACAAGTGGGCATCTCCACCGGGCAGGTGTTAGAGAAGCTGCATCCTTGTACGAGCTCTGTCAGCACCCTCATCCTCATCAGCAGTTGCTCTTGCAGTTTGCCTTGTGGCCCAGTAGTCCTACTGCCCATGCACGGGGATAGGCCACACGGATTGAATGGGATGGCAGCATGGGGGCTGAGGGAATTGCTCTTGTTGCACGGACATCCACCAGCTCAGCTGCTCCCTCCCACCTTCCAGCAGCAGAGACACTGGACGAATCCAGCTCCTTCTGTATTCCCCTTGTTGCAAGACATAGGGGCTGTCTGGGGACTTTTTTCCTTCCCCAGCATGCCCTGGCGTGGGCAAGGGGAAGGCAGTGCTGTAGCCAAGGCTGCCATCCAGGGCTCTGCCTGCCCCTGCAGAACAGCTCTAGGATTGAGCCTGCCCTGCCTACGGAGAAGACCATGATACCAGAGAGGCTGGTGGCTGAGCTGGGGAAATATTTGGTGTTTTCATTTGCTGTGAGGTCAAAGATTTGAACAAATGCAAACAAAATGCCTTTTTTTCACATTGGTATCAACAAGTTCTCAGCACAGAGGCTTAACGCAAGTGTCTTGGGTTGAGCTTAGAGCAATACCAGGATTGTGGTTGCATTAAAAAACAAAAAACCCACTGTCACACTAAGAAATAGTAATAACTGCTCAAGAAGTGTTTTGTGTGTTTGGTTTTTTCTCCACCTAAGCTTTGTTTAAATTCCATATTAAAAAACGCATTTTAGCATGTTTTAATACAGACACACAGCTGAGCTGACACACGTGTATGTGTGTGCCTTTAGGTTTGCGTGTATGTGCTTTGGAGTGAGCTATTGCTATCTTTAGAGAAATGGCATTGGAAACCTGTTGTGTTTTCAGCATTTTATGCAAACACATTGTCTTGCGCAGAATAGCATGTCCTAGAGCATAAATCTTCAGGAAGCCAGCGTGTTTGTGGCTTCCTACTTCTAATGCATCCTGATGCCAGGCAATTAGTCTGGCCTGTTTGCATCTCTGAAAGCTTTCTCTGGGAGGACGTTGGTGTTTAGCTGGTGATGTTGGTTTTTTAGCTGCTCGGTGCTAGTGAACGTACTCAGAGGGAGCAGAGGGATGTGAAATTGGACTGGATTTGAAGGCTGTGGTCTTTGCATTTGCCTGGCAGTTTTCTGGGAGGGGATCAGGTGGTTCCCATATAAGCATCCTTAGGTCTTTGGGAGGGAGGTGGATATTGGACCAGATCTTCGGTAAGCGTGGAGCACAAGCCTGTGCTGGTTGGCCCCACTTGGTCTGTTATCTTCAGTTTTTCATAGCTGAAATGAAGCAGAAAGAAGTTATTTGCTTCGAGTGCTGGCGCTGGAAATGCGCTGCTGAGTCCTGATTCTTCCTGTTTTCCTTTAATTGTGTCCTTCGAAAGCAGAGTCCTCTAGCGCTAAAAGATGATGATGGCAAACTGCCTTGTTAACCTATTTTAAGTAAATCTGTATTGAGTTTCCTGCTGTGTCTAAGAGCTGGAAGTCCCGGTAGAGTTTTCTATTTTATCCCTGCACTAGCTTTCTCTGGACTTTAATTCCCCACTTCCTTTCTCTCCTACCCCGAAAGAAATGCAAATGTAATTACACAGGAAATAAAGATATACTTGAATAAGATGAAATTTTTTTTGGCCAATATCTCAGTGTCTCCCACTGTTTAGTAACTAATTTTGAGGGATCTAACATTTTGCCTTTCTTAAAACAAATTCTTTGCATACAGCAGCCTCCCACAGGTTCCTTTAGCACAGAAAGGCAAAGCATTTTAGCAGGGAGAAGAATTTTGTGTAGAAGAAAAGAGCAATGCAGGCCACCTGTATGGCATTAGTAGGAGATGAGGGAAAAGATATTGCTGATTTTTATTAATAATTAATTTAATTTTCTATAGCCCTCTTATAAAAGTTCCTCAACAAATTTGCAGAGTATATAATATAATGTATCACTGAATTGTAGCTATTTCTGGAGTACTTCATCTGTTCCACTGTAGACACAGTGATGGTGTTTAATAGTTTAGGTCAGTAAGTCATTATGAAAGCCTCCACTGAAATAATACTCCTGAAATAATAATATTGGGTATGGACTATATTGTTAAAGGTGTTTTTTTTTTTTCTTTTCTTCTTCATTATGATTTCCTACTTTCTTTCTGTTGTGATATGACATATGAGTTGTAGCGATAGCCATTGGACCTACAAGGAAAATTGAGTGCATATCTAACTTTCTCTAGAGGGGATTTAGCATGAGAAAATAATAAATGAGATATAGCAATGGTCTGCTAAAAAGTGCTCCAGTCTATGTGTCCTTATCAAATAAAAATATCCAGATAGATCATTATGGGGGATTTTTATTTCTCATCACAGAATTTGGCCTCGACACGTGAGCACTGGTGATGTTCTTCAACAAAACGTCAAAAAAATTGTAGTTAGTTATGTGCTGCTCCTTGACCTCAATTGTATGTTTTATCTGAAATATCCAACCTGGAAGAACACAAGCCTCCTTGCCACCACCCCGGCTCACGTTCGAGCTTGTTAATGCCCAGCTTGGAAAGCCTGTGTCTGAACTCGGCTACTGAGCGTGGCTCAGCCTGGCCCTGCTCAGCCAAGCCCCAAGCTGCCGCTCAGGCCCATCCTTACCCTTAGGCTTGTGTTTAATTGCTTTGCTAATTCAGGACCTGAATTATCACCATGTCCTGCGGCGATGCTTGTTTATTTTTTTAGCTTTTACTCACTAAACCTCCAGCCTGGCTCATCCCGGGGGATCTGGCAAAGCTCTCCACCGGTGGCGTGGCTGGCAGAAAGGGTCTGGGCAGCAGGGCAGGGTTGGGAAATAAAGTCTAATAGGCAAGAGCAGCAGCCCAGGGTGATGGGAGTGTGGCTAGGCAACAGCATGGGGAGCGGAGGAATGATCTCTCTTTGTCAGACAGCCGAGCTGTTAGAGGTTATGAGATTCTTTTATTGCACTAATTTGCAGTGCGATGTGCTGACATTCTCTCCCTGTTGCACAGAGAATATATAAATTATGCCTGCAGGACGATTAACTGTTTGTCCAGGCTAATTGTCAGTATTAAATCTTGCTCAGTCACAGTTTTAAAGCTTAATTTAAACTCTCTATCTTTAAGGAATCTGCACTCCCACTCCCCCTCCCACCACGGGGAAAAAAATAATAAAGATTTAATGGTTTAAGTCAGTTCCCTTTGTAAGAGCTAAAGTTATAATTGGGTGTGTGGATAGTGGAAGCATCTGCACATGATGAGCCTGTGGACTTTTCCTTTTGCTTTGGCCGATAATGTTCATTTCAAATCCCATTGTCTTTGCTACCCTGTATTAATTTCTGAATTATGTATTATTGTTCTGAGACCCCGGAGCCACAGCTATTCCCCACATCTATTACTGCATAAATCTTTGCTGTGTGCTTAAAACAGCAATGATTCATCCCGAAAGACGGAGAGGAACACAAGCGCTAATGAAAAATCCCCCTCCCCATGAAATGGGCAAAAATCAGATGCGCAGACCTTGCGGGGCGGCTGGAGGGTGGAGGGCACGTGGACCCAGCTGCAGAGAGCTACAGCAACAGGCAGGAGAGGGATGGAGCCCACCACAGGTTTGCACGCTGCATCTTCGCATGCCGTGGGTCGTGAGATGCTGCTGCAGCAGAGACGATCCTGGCTGTGCGGATGCCGCTCTGGGCAGGCAAAACTGCCGCTCTCATGGCCGAGCCTGTGCCGAGGGACAGCCCTCTGCATGGAGACCATCCTCGTGGTGTCACGGGAGATGAAGATCACTGGTCACGCTGGCATAGACTTTCCCTTTTCAATTACTTGTGTTTTCTTCTATTATTATTGTTAATTTATTCCTCTGTAAAGAGAGATGACAGATATATGCAGTTGGACCAGAGGGCCACAAAAATGATCCGAGGGCTGGAGCACCTCTGCTACGAGGACAGGCTGAGAGAGTTGGGGTTGTTCAGCCTGGAGAAGAGAAGGCTGCGGGGAGACCTTATTGTGGCCTTTCAGTACTTAAAGGGGGCCTATAGGAAAGATGGGGACAGTCTTTTTAGCAAGGCCTGTGGTGACAGGACAAGGGGTGATGGTTTTAAACTAAAGGAGGGGAGATTTAGACTGGATATAAGGAAGAAATTTTTTACAATGAGGGTGGTGAAGCACTGGCACAGGTTGCCCAGAGAGGTGGTGGAGGCCCCATCCCTAGAAACATTCAAGGTCAGGTTGGACGGGGCTCTGAGCAACCTGATCTGGTTAAAGATGTCCCTGCTCAGTGCAGGGGGGTTGGACTAGATGGCCTCTAAAGGTCCCTTCCAACCCATAGAATCCAAAGCATTCTATGATTCTATTCTATGATTCTATGACCATCTCCTCCTAAAATTTGTAGGATTAGGGCTGTGAAGTGTCTGTTTCTCATCTCTGCTTGTCCCTGGACTTGGTTTTCTGAACCTCTTTGCCAGCAGCACGGCTTTAGCTGATGGTTGCCCTGTCCTTGTTGGGGCCAAAAGTTAGCTGTCAGTACACTGTCACTGCACTCAAGCATGCCTCGGTACCCTAATCAGCTGCTTGTGGTGCAGTTCCAGCAAACAAAAGGGTGGCATCACACCTTGCTTTAAAATGTATTTAATTGCTTTTTTCCTTGCTTTGGCTCGGCTTGCCATCGCCGTCATCTGCCAGGAGCGCGGTAGTGACCCCATGGCTTAGGGACACCGTCTCCCACTGGGGAGAGGTGGCTCAGAGTGACCCATCAGGACACGTGTCACCTTGGTACCATGTGTGCTGCTGGCTTGGTGAGCAGCATTGAGGATGCGCTGGCCTGCCCTGGCTTGTGCCAGCACTGAAGAACAATGCACCAGGAGGATGGCAGAGATATTTTTTTCCTTGCTGTGGTTGTAAGATGTGCGGTGCCGTTGGAGAACTGGGGGGCCTAAGCCTTGAGCCCTTCTGGGCATTACTTGACCTCTCGCAAGACTTTAACAGGACTTTGCTTTCTAGAGAAGTACAGGAGTGAAAGCGCTCCCTGTGCTGTTAATCTATGCTGAAGGATTTGTTAATCTGCCACAGGCCAAAGCCGAGCACGTTCTCACTGGGTGAAAGGGGTCAAGCTTTTTTTGACCCGGGGCAGGCAGTAATTGAAAAGAAGGCGGCTGTGGGTAGAAATGAGCCCAGCGACGTAACCAGCCTGGTCCCTCTGTTCCTGGAAAATTACAGCGGTGACAGCCAGCAGGGAGAGGCTCTTGCACCGAACAGCCCCTCTCAGCCCATATATCACAGCCTGCTTTTTATTTAGGGACAATATTAGCAACAGAGGATGAGGGCTGATCCAGCAGCTGGCTTGGAGGCTGATGCCTTGCACTGCTCATCACCCCAGTGTTGCGCTGCACGACGGGGATGAGAGGTGAGAGCACCAGGCACGACACCTGCACACCTCTCCTCTCCTCTCCTCCCAGTGCTGGGGTGATGGAGCAGGTTTGGGGCATCCCCACAGGTGTGGTCCAGGGGCCCTCGGGGGCTTTTGCTGGAGAGCGGGAAAGGTGAGTGGGTCAATACCTGCAGGAGAAAGCAGCCGCCTGGGAGCTGAGGAGAAAATGCTTCTCGCTAATCCTGCTCCTTTTGACATCTCGTGGAGAAACAAAAGGGCTCATGCTGTTCTCTTGCTCTATTAGAGCTCCCTGTAATAGTGACAGCTTTTCTCACTTCTTTTCTGAAATCTGCAAAATTAGGGTGAGCGAAAGGTGGGGGGAGGAGGGGAGAGCAAGTGAGTCTGGAAGAGAAATGCCACCTACAGCAGCCTACAGGTAGGAGAGGAGAATTAGCAGATGAGAAAGCACGAGGGATGATAATGAGCCAGGCCAGCCGCGTAATGGCAAAGTATTGCCGATGTGACGAGAGAACGTGAAACTTTGGCCTAGTTTGCCGAGAGAGGGAAGTAAAGGAGGCTCTGCAGAGATGTGTACGGTGCAGTGCAGCCGGTCTCTCCTCCCTGCCGCTGCTCCACGGCCCAGGAGAGCTCTGGTGTGAACAGAGACACACGGGCTTGCTGTCTGTGCCTGGGGACTGGCAGAACATGAATTGGAGGATTCGTGAGTTTGGGGGGTTGGGGTGATATTACTGTTAATAATATTATTAATATTATTATAACTTATTATCTATAATATGTTATAATATTAATAATAATGTTAATAATAATTACTTGCTTTACCACATCTGTAACGTTACAGCAGCCATCTCAGGCCCCATTTGCTTCCACGGTGCATGCACTTCTCCTGCTTCCAGGTCTGACACCCACCTGTGTGGGTATTTAGATGCCTGAGGGATTATTTTGGGCAAACCACCTCTGTTACTCCAAACGGAGGTGCGTATTTTGCATGTGAATTTGAGCGGCCCATTGTAAACGTTAGCATTTTTATTAAACCAGCAAAATGGGAAGCCCCATACTGGGGGAGGCTCTGGGGTCTCTATGCAGCACAAATCCGCGGCTGCAAGAGCAGGACCAAGGCTCCTTGTAAGGAGCAGATCTTGACAATAAGAGGTTTCTGCCTGACCCCAGCACCTAGTAGCTGGCTTATGCCTCAAAACAGATTATTCTTATTTCTGGCTTTTATCCCAGTGATCATCAAAGCGAGTATTCCCACTTTCCACCAGAAATATTCCCTTTTTTGTGACTCAAATCTTCTGTCAGCCAGGTTTGACTGTTCATGTGTAAAAATAGGAGACGGGGCAGCAGTAATGGCAGGGCTTCAGGTTCGTCTGAAATCCCTGATTGCCTCCTCAGGTTTGTGTGCTGAGAGAGGGTGAGTACGGGGGAGGCATTCCCATGCTCCTCCCGGCTCGTTATTTCGGGTACCATTCCCATAGTCTCTCTTATTTGTCTCCCCTCTGATGGGGGAGAGGAGAAGCTAGGGTGCAGCTCTAGCTATAGTATATTTGTAAGCAGGCAATAACATAAAGTCCTTAAAACCGTGAAAGCAACATGGGGGGAGGAAAAAAAAAACCCTTTCCTAGGAGAAGAACAAAGGAGAGGGGCTGAAATACCTGGGATCAGCAGCCCACGCTGGGGAAGAGTGCGCAGCGGGAGGGCTGCTCTGGTTAGGCAGGGAAGATGCCGTCTTTAGCATATGCTCTGCATATTTTACTGCCAGAGAAGATGTGGCGATGATTTAATATGCAAAGGTAGATATGGCATTGATATGCATCCACACTGCATAACATGTGCATACATATTTCAAAGGTGGTACAAGAAAGTGCATCGCTGAAGGCAAGCATTTATCAGGCTTGTGGTCAGATGTTTGAGACCTTCACAGCCTTAGGAGATCCTGCAGGAGGAGAAACAATAACACGTCTTGATTATTAGTAGTAGTGTTTTAAATACAAAATTGTCAAGATGCTGGGGAGCAGGGAGAACAGTGAGCGCTTAAGACAGGTTGAGTGATGTGATGGAGGAGCAGCCGCACGGGTAAACAAAGGCTGCAGAAGGCGAGATCGAGCGAGGAAGACGAAAGAGGAAATTATTCACCTGCGGCCCATGCTTTCCTCTCCTTAGTGAATTTGTGCTCAAGCCACAGTAAATGAGACGAGCCCGTCTGACAGCTCTGCTGCTGGGGTGGGTTTTTGTTTTGTTTTATTCTGGGAACGGAACTCAGCTGCACAGGATGAGGGAGGTTTGACATGCACGGGCACGACAAGTGAAGGGGGACCCTGCCCTGCGACCCACACCTCTCAGCTGGGGCTGCCCGCCTGCCTTCCGTTGTTACGTGCTTACATTCCTTCACTCTTTGGGGGCAAGCAGGCAGCGGGGACTGTGCCCACCCAGGGCAGAGGCCCATGAAATGCTGCACCGAACTAAAACTAGGCCAGCGCCTTCCTGCTAAAAGATCAAACTCAGGAACACCTGGTTGTTAGGAGTGCACTGAATGTCACGCTGCAGCGTGCCTTGGGTGCTGTTGTTGTCCCCCCCCGCCTGGCACAGGTCTCGGGGCAGCAGCGGGCGCAGGCAGGGAGCCCTCGGGGGCGGCGGGAGCGCGTCGGTGGGGCACGTTGCAGGATGCTGTGCAGATGAAAGCACAGACAGTTTCTGTTTGTTTTGCTTAGTGACAGCTCTAGATTTTAATGTTTGATCACAGCAGGCAGGGAGGTCCTGCAGGGATTTCAAAAGATACTCCGTGCCCATGCACCGACATGCATTTTCTCTACGTTCAATGAGCGCATCTCACCTACCTCGCTGGAAAAAACTAGTTTGGGCTTAATGCAAATCTGGCTCTGTGCAAGCATGAGACACATATTGCTGCTGATAGAAATCTGTCTCGTTCTGCTGCATCTCTAATTCCTGCAGATGCACTCGCACTCCTCTTCTGTGCCAGCGCGGGCGCACCGGGCCCTGCGGTCCCCACCGTGGGATGCAGGTGGCACCCGCCATTTGCCAGACCAGGGCCCCCTGCAAAGTGCCCTGCCAGTGCGCCGTGGTCCTGTCCTGCAGCCCTGCGTGCTAGTCCCTTTCTGGGAGCTTGCATGCCATTTTAGCACGATACCAATCCTTCCCGCTCTGCCAGGCTCGCGGAGCCAGCGCAGGTTTGCACTTGTTGTTCCTGGTGCCCTTAGGTCCTTCTGGAGTAGAAGTGGGACGAGATGAAGTCGTTGGGCTCTTTGCTGGGCACATCTGAGGTTTTCAAGCAACGACGAGGTGGCCCAGCGTGTCTGCCACAGCTGGCTGCCCTCGGTCAGAGCCCCACGCGCCCGGCCATGCAGAGCAGCCCAGACCCCACGGGGATGGCCTCATCTGCTGAAGCAAACCCGTCTCAGTTGTTTCTTGGAGCGTGTCTTGCAGTTTGGCTTTTGCGAGTCAGTGCCCTGACTTCTCTCAGCATCTTCAAACTGCAGGAGGGGGATGGGGCAGGATTTGGTGGCAGCGGCCAGGGACAACGGGTGCCATGGCCACGGCACTGGATGGCCCCTGGGGAGGAGAGCACGGCCAGCAGCGAGGTGTGAAGAATAGAGAGGGCTTCTCCGGCACTAATGACAGTGGGCAGCACTCCCACCGCGGTGGAAGCTACTGTAACTCGATAGCTCTTTAATTATCTGGAATTATAGCGCTGCTCTCACCCTTTTTATGTTACGGTGGAAGAAATCAGGACATACATTAATTATCTAATCCGTATGTAAAGTGTCACATATAATTTTCCCAGAGCAAAAGGTTCTAGCTTTAAGACCTGCATCATCTCTTAATAACCATGTGTGAGGGAAGAAAATAATATCCAGATATATGATTATTACAGTGGTCGTTGGCCACAGTTGCTCCTTCCCCTGCTTTTGGGGCAGCGTCTCTGTTAAAGAGCCTTACGTGGGGACACTTGCGCGGTGACATTTAAATATCCCCAGACCACAGCCTGCGACCTGGCTGGGTTGCAGGGAATTGAGAGTGCAAAGCCCATGCTTCTTGTTGTTGTTGCAGAAGTACAGTCTGAATCAGAAACACCTCTGGGACTCTTAGGTGCTTTTTTGTTTTGTGTTTTTTTTTTTCTTGGCTGCATTTGGAAAAGAGGGGAAGACCCCACAGCTTCCCTTTGACTAAGACACATGGCAGCTGAAGAAGTCGATTAAGAAAATCAGTATTGCATTTATTAGCCTCCATCTATGATGCATGGTGTTATGCTAATATGCACGGATTAATTACTGTTATTAATTCAATTGAATTAATTTGATATTACTGATGTGTGCAGTGAAGATTTGTTGAGAGTGAGTGAGAGACGCTTTTAAAAGGTGGTGCAGACGCAGGCTGGGTTGGTGCAGGGGGGAAGGGGGAGGACGGGCTCCGCAGCAGCCCCAGCACATCTGTTTGCACCACCTGATGCAGCGCATGAGCTCAGAGACCTGTTTATCTCCCATCTCCTTCCCCTCCCTCTGTGGTCTGATCATGACTTCATCCCTTCTGCAATTAGCTGTTCAAAACAGGAAACAATTCCCTCTGCCTGGCTTTGGGCCCCTTTGGGGTTTTGCTAACAATTCTCCCCACCGACTTCGTGCAGGGAGGTAGCAAACGTGCTCAGCGCCTCCAGAAGGTCTGCAGGGAGCCAGGGATAAAGCCTGCTGGCAAATATCGGCACAAGAAACCAGCTCCCAAGCGTCACGCAGGGGAACATCGCGGCGCCCCTGCGTGCACCCAGAATGGTGCAACAAACAGTTTGTAAACCGGTGCCAGGCTGTGCAATATTTGCATGAATTATTAGGGGGGAAATTCAGCTCGGCTTGAGAAAGCGGCAGCTTGCAGGCTGCTCGTGAGCAGAAGTGAAACTTGTCGTGTGAATTATTAGAGATTTGCTCTCAGATTGTGGCACAGAAGCTGCCTGCGTTGTTGAAGAAAAGGGCCCTCAACGTACGATCAGAAAATAAAGCCCCAGATGTTGTTTCGGTTGTAAAGCCCAGACGGTGCCAGCAGCGATGGGACCTGGAATGACGGGGGATGCTCCCAGAGGTCAGGGATGTGCTGAGGACCTATGGCCAGCACGGGTGATGGGTTAGAGCGGTGCAAAAGACCTCCTTCAGTGCCTGCTCTCTAAAGCGATGCTGTAAACCGTAAGACTAAGAAATGTAATTTAAAAAATCTAGTGCCGGTCCTGTGAACACCCTGGTGCCCAGTGTGGACCCCTCAGGGAGAGGCGAGCAGGCAGAGCCCGTGCATCCTTGGGCTGGCAGGGCTGTGTCATGTTTCTAAAATGACTGCAATTGCGATTCCACAAGGCAAACTACAGGACCCACAAAGGCCATCGCTCCACCAGATCGTTCAGTCGTGTTGAAGACCAAACTTGCAATTGCTCTTAATGGAAATGCAGAGCCTGGGAGTTTTTCCGTTAGGAAGGGAGAACCTGTAGTGTTCCATGACCTCCTTTGGGTAGCAGAGCAGCAGCTAATTGCAGCTTATAGAGTTGACAGATGTCCCTGCTTCATGCAGCAAATCGGTCCCATCTCTTGATAAATATGAGACCTTCTGCTGTTATATACAAGTCCCATGCTTTAACCATCCTCCTAATTAATTTCGCTTCAGTTTTCCAATAGGTTGGTGATATTTTACAGAGATTTCCCCCCCTCCCCCATGTGGAATTGTTTTGCCTCCATTATTTACTGTATCTTGTTCCCTGTTTTAGTCACCCATCAGCCACTGACAATCTTTATTAGGTCCTTTACCCATGGCTCAGGAAGGAGAGCAGACCAATTTCATCCTGAGGGTGACTCTCTAAAGCGGAGAGCTGCTGCCTCTCGCTTCTCTCTGCCCTTCCTGGGGCTGCGGGGTCACCTCGGACCAGGGCAGCCTTTTCCTCCACTCCCAGCCCATGCCTGGTCCTGCTCCTGTCCACGAAGCATCCTCCACTTGGGGTTCGGTGGCTGCTGGTGACCCCTTCCCCATTCCTGCCTCCATCACCAGGCCCCTTCCCCTGCCCTGTGGCTGGGTTTGGTCCAGCCTTGGAGGGACGTAACGATGCATCCCTTCAGCATGGCCAATTTTCCTCCTTCTCACCCTGCAGAAAAGCCTGGGCCAACCCAGGGAAGGGAATATCTCCAGTGCTGCTCCATAACAGTAGATGGAAAACTATGTCAGTGCTGTGATCTCTGATTTATCATAACCTGCTTGAGCTCACCCTTGCTCACTGTTTCTTTACCCATTACACCTGAGGTGGGTGCTTGCCCTGTCCACCACACACAGCTTTTCCCTGCCCAGTACAACCCTGCCAGCCTGGCAGAGGGGCAGAACAGTCTTGCAGTTGGTGCTTGTCACCGCTACCCTTTGCTGAGGGCTTTTCTTTTTTTTCTTTTAATTGAAATTTTTTAAAATAAAAAAACCCCTGAAATAAATAGTAGGCAGCAGCAGGACCACAGCCTGGGATGGGGCTGAGCTCTGCAGTTTCCATGAGCAGAAACCTTGTCCTCCGGAGGTGCTCCTCAGCCCTCAGGAGGGGACTGCCAGGATGCTCTTGTCCGACCTGCTCTTCAAAACCTTCAAAGCAGCAAGGTCCCACAGCTCCCCCACGCAGCTGGTTCAGGGACTTAACCAGAGCCACCAGTCAGAAAAGGGTTTCCTTTACATGTACGTGCGTGTGCACGTGAAGATGTATTAATTATACATTTATTAAATGTATTTATTATTCATACAGAGATAGTAAAGTATTTTATGTTTATTAATTATACAGTTAATATATACAGGTGAAATGACACTAAGTATATATATTTAACATATAGGTAAAAATCTATACTGTATATATATTTTTTTATTCCTTTAAGTCCTTCCTGCAAATTAAACTGATGGCTTTGTGATGCCCCTAAAGACACAGGAAACAATTGCCTGCCAGCTTCATTACAGCAGCCTGGATTATCCCATCCCCTCCCAGCCTTTTGCAGACCAAAACCCAGCTTGTTCAGCCTTTCTTTGCAGGTGGGTCGTGTTTGCTACAGCTCTTGCTCGTCCACCCTAGGGAGGTCCCTGTCCCTGTGGGGCACTGGTGGCACCAGGTGTCCCCAGACAGCAGTTCTCTGTTGGTGGCTTCTCACCAAGCAGCTCCAGGAGGATGCTGCCTCCTTTGCTGGGGGACAGCGGGGACATTACTGCCCTATGCCAAAACCAGCTGTGATGAAGACCCAAGCCAGCCCCCACACAGCCCCCACACAGGGTGCGGAGGATGCTCATGAGCAGCAAGAGGCTCTTGGACCTGCCTTGGTGGTTTCTGCTCGGGTTGGGAGCTCTGACCTAAACCCACAGAGCCTGTAACAGAGGCAGGGTGCATAAGAACAATAAACACATTTTTTCCTTTTTTAGGGTTTTTTTGGGTGGTTTTGGTTTTCTTTTGTTGTTTTGGGGGATTTTTTTAGACTAACTGATGTAGCTGGAAAAAGCAAAGGGTTGAGGCACATAAGCTGCTTCTCCAGTCTGAAATATTTTACTCTAGGGGGGCAGTTTCTCTCTAATAGCTCCCTTTTTGGGGGCTTCAGGAACAACTTTTGCCTCTAAAGAATGGCTTCATATCCGCAGTCCTCCACAGCTACCACAGCACCGCCGTGCATCTGAGCTGGGGAGATCAGCTCTGCTTACACCAAGTCCCTCAGCAGGCCCAAGAGGGTCCATAGGGGAATTTTAGCTGTGCCTTGTCCAAAATAACCGCAGAGCAGCTCAGCTCCCAGAAGCACGTTGCAGGGAGCCATATCGTGCACCCACTCCTGGACGTACTCCTGCCCCTGCCCTCCTTGCAGAGCTGCAGGCCAAGGTATAAACGAGGCCCCGATACCTTGTGGTAATTAATAGTGGATTTCACTGTTTTTTCTCTTTTTTTTTCCCCTTTTCCTTTGTTCTTCTGCTGTGTGACACGTAGGAGACTTGTAAGACTCCACTCTCTTTCACCTGGATTTGCTCTGCCCTTTCTGGTGGATAGGAGGGATTTGAGTGTATTAACTTAATTGGCAAACGCATTGTTCAGGCAGCTGTGACGGAGATGGCTGCCTGCGGTAGCCCTCAGGTTAAGCGGCTCCCAGAAGCTTTTTGGCACCTCTCGTGATGGCTGGGCACCTCCCCACCAGTTCAGGATCACCCACCTTTGAAGTGGTCTTGAGGGGTACTGCGTGGTGGGCTTGAAGAAAATGTCCTTTGGGAAAAATGGGAATAAATGGAAAAACAAGGAGGCGAGGGAGCTGCATCGCTTGTGTGCGTGTTTGAGATGCATGGGAAAACAGTGTGTAGCACAGGGGATTTGGATGGGGCGTTGCAGAGCTGCCCACCGCATTCCTGTGGGCGTTAACAGCCATCCAAATCCAATAAACACGTTCTTAAATCTCAGCTTATTGCCCTTCTGTGCTTAGAAAACCTGAGCTGAAATGACCTTTTGTAGCCCAGGTCCCTTCGGTTCACTTGATGCTCTGTGATGGTGAGGTTGCATTACAGGGCTGGTTGGTCTCAAAGATGACAGCAAAGATGAAGGATCCAGTGTTTGGGCATGGACCTGGCAACTTGAGGTGTTAGCCTCAGGTGATTATTTTGATGGCAGTGATTCAGCAAAGTAGTAGCTTTATCCATTGAAGGCTTTGCTGGAGCTACAGCAGCCCTGGGGTCGCTGGGGCTGGGCATGGGAAACGGGACATTGGAGCATTCCTCACTGGATGCAGAAGTAGAGGTTGGTGTGAATTTTTCAGCTGTGTTGCAGGCAGAAATGCCTCTTCTCTGATACCTTGGCCATGTAAGAGGCTTGAGTGCATGGAGTGGTATTGGCATCTCTTGGTAAGGAAGCAGATTTCCAGCAGACAGCAAGCTATGACAAGAAAAATAGCTAAACCTCTCTGGCTGTATTGATGGTCTTCCAGAGAAACACCGTCAATCCAAAAACGAACCGTCCCCTTCAGTCAAATGTGTCTTTAATGAAAAATATATATCCACAGACTTTCTTTCAGCCTGTATTATTAATGTGACCTTTACTCAACTGCTTCCCTCTCCTTTTGATTTCTGTGAATAAACGTAATTAGGAAGGTGTGCGTTTCACACGCTGCCGCCGCGTTTCAGCACAGGGCTCCAATGCTGGGGAGGCGAAGGAGATGGTTCCCAATTAACTCCTTCAGTAATGCAAAGGCAGTGGCAAGCGGAGGCTTAGCCTGGGTTTAAAAATGCCCTTGAGGAGGTGGAAGTGTCTTGGGATGGGTGGTGCAGGAGACATACGCTGCTGTGCGTGGACCCGGGATGCGGCAGAGCTTCATGGCACTGGGATGCTTCAAAGGAGAGGAAGGCATGACTAAGGTTAAAAGCTTTTGCCCAGAAATAGTTTGTTTTCAACACTGTGAAGAGAAGTTAGCTGGCTTGTGTAAGGAGGAGGAATGGGATTTCTGCACTAGAAACATGCAGTTCTGAATTGCTCAGTTCAAGTGCTCTCGGCCAAACCGGCTGCTTGAAACAAAACCATGCCTTGTCTTAAAAGCTTTAGCAGCCTGAAAACGAATGTCCCAAAATCAGGAGGGAGGGAGAGTTTGAAAGAGCCTGAGTCTGAATCCTGCTAGGAGTGAGTCTGGCTTTAAATAAAAACAGTATTTAAAAAAAAAGGCAAACAAAACCCCAGCCTTCAAGGCATCATGTTTTACTTGTCCCAGGACAGTTTCCACAGCCCGGAGGAGCGTGCGGGCAGCCAGGGCACAGCTCTGCCTGGCACACATTGAAAGCTGCCGGGATCGCACCCGGCAGGATGCAGCGTTGGCTCAGCCCGGCTCTTCCCGCTGCTCTTACCATGCCCTTAAAACCCTTTTTTCCTATCGCTGTGCCAAGAATACGCGTTTCCTCGATGCGCAGAGAAATGCTTGCTTGCTCTTTCTAGCTCTGCCGAAGCCACTTAAAATCTGGTTTTGGAGCCTCTCATTTTGTTCCTCGCTGCACAGTGCTCGGCTCTGGGGTGCCTTTGGTGGCAATAATTCAGTATTTCTGCAGCACTTTCTGTTTGAGGGCCTGGAAATGTGTTCAGAATAAGGACTCGGTGAAGATCCCACCCCAGTGGAGCTTCAGTGCAGCAAGCTGGGAGTCCCCGGTGTGCTTATAGCACTGGGCTACGGGACAGAGACGTGGTGTGTATCGCAGATGGGTTTGATAAAGAGCTGGCTGAAAACAGAGCAGGAATTTATGGTACTTTGGAAAGTTCAGACAACTCACAAGAAATGGGTGTTCGCATGCCCTGTGGACAACAAGTGCCCGTGGCCGTTTGTAGGTGGAAATTCTCACTTAGGTGCGAGTAAATCAGCGGGGAGGTTACTCAGAGCTAAGGGCACCTCCTCTCCTCTTGTTTTGATTTCAGCTTCTGTTCTAGTGACTAATTTGTCCATAATCTTTCCCTCTCCTTTGCACTATTTTCTTCCAGAAAAAGATCTTGCAGATGAGTAGCAGGAATCGGGCCCTTCTTTTGCAAGCTGCTTCGCTGGAGCTCAGTCACATCCAGCAGTCTCTGAGGTCCTTGTGCATAAACATACCCAAAATATTTTGGAAAGGGTTCCTGGAATTTGGCAGGAGCTGGCTTTTGTGGAAGAGTGTTGGATTTTGCTAGTTTAAGTTTGAAGCCTTCAGAAAATCACAATTCACATGACTCGCTTGAGGTCCCCTGGCCAAACTTTTCACTGATGGGCACTCGTTATGTGTTGCCCTTTTTTTGGCTTGAGTTGCTGGGCTCTGATTTGGGGATGAAGCTGGCGGGACATGTCCCTTGAGCACATGCACTGTTGTCTAATGCTACTACAGAGCTAGAAAAAAACAAGTATCCTCATCCCAAACCCCTGATGCTTTTCTCTCCGAAGTCTTTGTTCCCTTTCTGTAAATTAAGTGCTACGGTATTAATACTGCCTGTTATGGCGTATAATAAATTCATTCATATTTCTGAAGCACTAAGTAGTGTAGTTGTAATGCTGTGGGCAGGCCTGTGAAAAATGAGTAATTCTGTCTTCAAAGCAGCGTTGATTTGTGTGAAGGCCTGAGTTTGCCCGTTAACAACGAGGGGAAAACAAAATACTGAAGAGCTGTTCATTAAGCGAGCATCCTCCCTCTGCACAGCGGCAGGGCTGGGGTCCTGCCTGCCCCCGCAGTAAAACATAACCTGCATCACAAGGCAGCCAGCCCCAGAGTACCCAAAAATCTCATTTCTGAACACTTGCATTCGCACCCCTACATTTATTTTATTGCTTGCAACACCTAAGGGTAAAAGTTGTGAATGAAACAGGCGGTTGATGTTAGTTTTTAACATTGGGGTGCATTTGCTTGGGCTGCGTGGAGCTGGTTTTCCACAGGCTCCCGAGCAGTGGGAAATTGCTGGCAGAAGTGAATTTTTCAGTTCGGCAGAAGTGAACTTGCACAGGCAGCTCCTCGGAGCAGCGGTGCTGCCTGCATTCCAGCCGGAGAGCGGCAGCGAGCCACCGGCCGCCCCGGCTCAGCAGCACAGCTTGGAATTGCAGCGTGCGTCACCCGTCCCCAGGGAGGAGAAGGGGGAAAGGAAAGTTGGGAAGAAATTCGCTTACAATCCGGCGCTAGCGCAGATTGCTGATAAACACTGGGAACCTGGCAGCTGCGTACGGATGGTCTGCAAGCAGAAAAAAGGGGGCTTGGGGGGGAAATCATTGCATAAATTTATCACTGTAAAGTATTTGCTCCACTTTAATATGTGTGTGTACGTGGGCATATGTGTGCGTGGGGGGGCTACACTGAAACCATCACACAGGCCACAACTGAGTTGTATTTTCAAGTCCTTTGGTGTAACCCATTAGAGTTTTTTTCTTGCCTTCTAGATCTAATCACAGCCAGCAATGCAGGTTGAAGCATTTCAAGTGGGGTTTTTTTTCGTCATCTTATCCGGCTGCCCTTTTACCGTTGTTATTGAACGCTGGGCTTGTGTTGATTTGCATGCCATTTTGCTTTTGATCTCCATGGCAACCACTACCAAATGGCCTGAGAATAATAGAGGTGCTTTTTGGAGCTGTAAGCAGGCTCCATGCAGGGCGCTGACGCCGGAGGTTTGCACCAAAATAAATAAATAAATAAAATGAAAATGAAGATGGCTATTGTGGCAAGGAGCCTCGTGAGCAGGGCAGCTCGGTCCCCTCGCCCCGTCCCTCTCTGGTCGTTACATATGACAGATGTTTTTGACAGCCACTTAAAAGAAATAAATACACAGGGAGAGAGAAGTAAGGAGGGATGAACTGGCCCGGCGGTGGCTCCCGGCACCGGGCTGGCAGATGAGGCTGTTGTTTGTGTTTATGGCACTGCTGTGCAACTCCCGAGCCCCCCAGCCTCTCCGGGGGCTCCTCCACAGCCCCCATGGAGGGGGGATGCTCGCTCCTCGCCTGGCTCCATCCCGGTGGCTGCTGCATGGGTGCCCCTTTCCTCTGCAGGCAGCGGGCAAAGTTTGGGATTGCTTTGGTGCTCTCCTGTTCTCAGATATTTTCTCCTTCTTTAACACATTTTAACAAGTTGCAGAGTTTGTCAGCGAGATCAGGATCTCGCTGGGCTGGGAAACGGGGCGCTGAGCTGTGCAGCCTTGAGCAAACCCCTTATTTTCTCTCCTCCGTTAAAGCCTGAGCTCGCCGTGCGGGTGGGAAGGGTGGGGAAGGCTCACGGGAGAGAGCAGCCTCGGGCTCTGCCACCGCGCTCGCCCAGCGCTGCAGCACCCCAGCCCGCGCTGCCTCCAGACCCTGTAATGTCCCCTGCAGACCTGAGCTAGCGCTCGGCAGCCAGGCACGACTGCTGGGAATTGGTGTGTGAGGTCCTGTCCTGCTCTCGGTTTCACCCACGTTTTAAGGATGCTGGTCGGAGCGCTCTCTCCTGTCGTGCCTCCTTTCCAACCCTGTTAGCATTCAGAGATCGCGTTGCATTGTGGCACAGGAGGATTTGTACCGATTTCTTCAGGTTCTTGGACGTGAGCCAGCATCAACAAACCTCAGGGCAGAAACTTGGCGAGGAGCAGGAAATGAGGGAGCTGTTGGGCTTAGTGGCTGCTTTAGATCACTCCCAAGCATGGTTTAAATTCAGGTTTGCAATTTCCTCCCTTCCATAAGACCCGTTGCCTGCCTCAGCCTCTTCATCTAAAGCAGAGCTGGGCTCATTTTACGAGCGCTGAGCTGGCCGCAGCGTCCAGGGTGTTAGAGGAAAGAGCGAGGGGAGAGCTGATGGACATGGGGAGGGGTAAGCATGGCTGCAAGGATCGACACAACAAGAGTTGGAGATTTTTTGCTCAAAACCTGCTCCAGCCTCCTTTTCTTGCTGCTTTCAAACAGCAGGGCACTGGTTGCAGCCGGCAGCGGAGCTGGGGTAAGCCTGGCTGCAGGAAGGGGTGGAGGATGCTGGAGGAGAAGCGGCCCCTGGAGCAGCTTCAGGCTCCTGTGAGCAGACTTCCAGCCTCTCCAGCATGCTGCTTGGATTCAGCACAGCAGAATCGGGGAGAGGTTCCTTTCCTTCAAAGGCAGAGAACCGCACAGCCGGGTGCCAGCCAAGGTGCCGAATGTCCCCGCAGCAGGAGCGTGGGTGCTGTGGGGTGGCCCGGGACCTGCTCTGCCAGTGAGTCCCCCCTGCTCCTCCCTCCTCAATTAACACAGCAACCGCAACTTTGTTATCCTGGGCGTGAAATAAGGCTAATGAATCATGTCGCACTTTGAAGCCGCGTTAGATCTGGAATTGACACAAGCTTTTATATCTATGTCACTCCGCCCCTCCGCTCCCCCCAAACCCAGGCAGGCCATCTCTCTGTTTACCTGTCAGTCAGCAGAGGAATTTGCATGTTAGTTAAGCTGTTAGCATGAGTAATTACTGAGTGGGTCAGTGACTCCTCCCAACAAGCCGGTCTGAAATGCTTTGCCTAGCGAGCGACGTCTCTATCGCTGGAGGACTGGCAGCTTGCAGTTGGGGAAATGAATGCAAACGATGACTCAGGGCTAATTGCACGCTTTCACTATCGCTCGGGTGTATGCTGTGGGCTTAATTAGAAAACAGATTGGTCCCTCAAAGCGTGAATGAAGAGCTGCAAAATCAGTGTGTTTGGGACAGGGGTGGAGGGAGAGGGCAAAGGGGAGCCTTCCCGCTCAGCAGCTGGGTGGCCCGCCGCGGCAAGCAGGGGCATCTGCAGAGATCGAGGTGGTAGGGCTGGAAAGAGAGGCAACAGCCTGCCCCTGAGATCTTGTTTTCCACCGGCAATGAGCAGGAGAAATCAAGCGGCTCTGTGCCACCTTCTCTGGTAGGAAGGGCCATCCCTGTCTGGAAAGGAAGCTGCCGACGTTACGGTGCCTGTAGAGCTTGCCTGCCATGGCTTATTTCCCGAATCTTTCTTAGGATTTACCCTCCCTCAAACTACCTTGCCATCTTTAGTGTATTCCTCTTCTCCGTACCTCTGTCAGAAAGGGGGGTGCTGTTAGAAGAGAGAGCGGGTGACTCACAGCGTCACCGGAGAGGTGGACATCACAGCATCACAGGAAAGGAGTGGGTGGGTGACCCTGCCTCAGCCATGATGTGACTGCTGGAAGATTTTTTTTCTTTCCAGACACCTGTGTGTCATTGCACTGGTGAAACCCCAGAAGAGTCTGTGACCTGTTCTCAAGCATCTCTGTCCACACCAAGGTGCATCTGACCGTCCACTGATTGAAACTGCAGGTTTGCCAGGACTGCTCCTGGAGATCATCCACCCCCATCTCCCGGGAGTTCATATTAGCGGAGCGGGCAGGGGAACTTTGGTTCCTGACACCGTCTCCTGCTGCCGATGTGCAGAGGAGGCATCTCAGCAGCAGAATAAATTCTCAGGTCACCCCGGGATCAAAAGGAATGATAAAAACTAATTGGGGAGGACACTGCCCTGGGGACTGGCAGTGGGCGAACAGCGGGCAGGACTCCAGAAGTGGAAATCTTGGGTGGAAGTTTCCCATTGCGGGAGATTTTCTGTAAGTTCATGCCATGGTTGGGCTGGAGCAGGACCGCGGGTAACAGAGCTGTAAGAGCCGCATCCCTCAGCCGCGCACAGAGCCCAGCACAGGCCGGAGGAGCTTTGCACAAACACCGGCATTAAGACACGGGGAAATTTTTGTTTCCTTTGTTTTCAAGTTTGTGTTGTTTTGGAATAGTCAAAAATTAGAGTTAAAACATGGGTTTTGTTCAGAAATATCACTTTCAGTTTTCAGTGAAAATAGTGTGCAAAACCAGTATGAAGCAAAATATTGTTTTAGAAAATTGTGACATTTTGTGATTGTTAACTTCCCACCAAGCTGCTGAATATTTTTTTATGTATTTATATCAGGATAGCGCACTGAACAACCTCTGAGTTATCACAATATGGCCTAAAACTAAGTATTTTATTAATGTTATTGTTTAGTCATTTATGGGATACTGGTATTTAGTACTATGTGAAATATCTGCTCCTCTAGGTCAGGTTTTCTCAGCTGTGCTACGGCGAGTTTGCTGCGTGCTTTCACTCTCCTGAATTTTCACGGTGTTTTCTTTCACTTATGAGTTTTCATTACATCATACATGGGAATCGCTATGGATTAGAAAATATGTTTCAATCAGGGCTGAGTAACAGATGACCTGACCAATTCAAAAATAAGGATACTACAGGGTTTCAAGTCTTACGTTGTAATGTGTCATTAAAACGTATCACTTGCTGCCGCTACTTAAATGCTGAGCAATAATGTAAAATTATAATAGAAGAAGGGTAAAATATATTTGAAAAAAATCTCACCCCAAAACTTGAATGTTTTGAAATTTTTGCTAAACTAAGGGTTTTTTCAGAGGGAATGTTTTGCGGGATTTTTTCAAACATTGAATGGTTCCGATTTCAATTTTTTTTCAAACATCGGGACTCGGTGTAAAACACGAATCCTGTGTTTTGACTGGCTTTGGTGTTGACTGCACTTACCAGAAACCCATGCAGCAAAGTCCATTCCTTTTACGATTCACAAAGGCTACAGAATAAATCTTTTTAAGGTATTGTTTGTTCTGAGAATAAATCGCTGTTGTTTGGAATGCTTAAACTTTCAAAAGGACCTGCTCTAAAAGCCCAATTTTTAAACAATTGGATCGTGAGTGTAATATGAATGTAGTTAAGATGATAAATGCAGCTAATTTTCTCCCTCTATTAGCCCCTTTCACATGCTACTTACAAATGCCAGTCAAACTTGGCAATCCTTTCATTTTATTATGCAGTGACGAGGCGGTTGGATTAAAAATACATGATGGCATTTTCTAACTTGGATTTATAAGTACCACTACGGTATCTAATTTTGGGCTGACATTTGCTAGGCGCAGGGGGAAGCGTGGTTTGTTGGTTCACACCGGGGAGAGCTGCCTTCTCCTCCCGGGGCCACCGCAGAGTCTCCCTGTGGGACCCCAGCCGAGTCGCTTCATCTCCCTGGTCCCCGGCGTGCCGGCGGGGATGGGACGAGGCCTCTCTAATCGCTGCCTGTGGAGCAATTAAAGCTGCTTCTGCAGGAGGTGCAGCACGTTGCTGTCGCGGGGCTTGTCCCGCCGTTCCCTGGTTGGACGCTTGTGGTGAATCTCGCTCAGCTATTACCCTGATACTGCAAGAAGCTTAATTTCTTGGGCTTCCTCTCTAAGAAGTGTTCTCAACCTCATCTTAGGACAGTAGTTCCCATCTGCTCATTTAATCTCCAAGGACATGTCTCTTGGCCAACCCTTCCAGCTGGAGATTTTTCCTTTTTGTTCTGAAGTGGTACAGAGGTGTTGTACGGGTTGTATGTAGGGGTCCTATGTATGAGGCTGTAGCCAACCTCACTGGTGGTCATGGCAGCTCTTGCCCTACCCAAAAGCTCCATCCTTCACCCATCTCTTCTTCATCAACCTGAAGCTGTATTTCTCCAAGGTTCTTCTTGGTGTAGCATCATCCAGATGCCAAATGCTAACAAAGAATCCTCCCAGCTGTGTGGGGATCTCTGGTGCATTGGTCTGCTTTGTATTATTATTATTATTTATTATTATTAATCATTATCATCGTTGTTGTTGTTTATTTTTATTATTTATTATTATTTCCATGCAAGCGAGGCACTTGCTATTCTGGGTTCATCCAATTACAGTTAGGTCTGTGACTCAGGTCCCAGAGGTGAAACGCCCTTTGTCCAAGCCATCAGCTCTCCAGATCAGCTATTGTTTCTTTAAATGAAAGGGACACTAAAGTCCAATTATTGCAATAGAATGGGCTGCTTCTTTAAACTGAAGAATTTGACTCAGCTCAAGGGATATTTGTGATTGCCTCTGGCTTCCCTGGAGCTAAAAAATTATATGCTTTCCCTCTTCACTAAATTAAAACATAGTTGGATTGGTAGTGGGACTGAAGGAAGTCCCTGCCTGAAACCCCAAGTGTCAGCCTGCTTTGCAAGCTGTAAGCTAGTAATTGGTTTGGAAATACTGAGTGAATAGGTAAAAAGGCTTCTGAGCGATTTGTGCTGGATAACACAGACTGCCTGGAACGGCAGGGTTTGGCTTCCTTGCAAGATTTTGCAGCGTCGAGTTGTTAATTTCAGGTTTTGATACATCAACACAATTAACATTTGTACTCTGTAAACACTAGATATAATTCTGTTTCAATTGCACCTTATTCTCATTTAAGTTCTCATTAAGCAATTCCTTTGTTTCCCAAATGTCAAACTGGAGGCAGACCCACGGCTGCCGTTCTCTCCGCTCGTAGTCACCAAAATGCCTCCTTCTGGCATCTAGGCTGGGACAGGGCAAGACTTGAAGAGAGACTAAATATCATCGCTGAGAGGAGCTGAAATGGGCATCATAGGGTGATCACCCCGTGGCCTAGGAAGCCCATCCTGGTTCTGCAGAGAGCTGGTGGTGGTGGGATCCCAGCTGGCCTCTGTCAGCAGCTGGTGGTGAGCATCCATGGTCCTACAAATCTGCTGTACCATTTCCACGTGCAGGACGATTAGGATATGGTTCTTTGAGTAACATCTACTATCTAAACCGAACAAAGCCACCTTTATAAAAATGTCTGATTCCTTCCTGGCTTACTGATCGAACCAGGCTCCTGCCGTCACCTGCCTGCTTGCAGCCAGAGGCAGGGGCACTTAGACAGGGGCAAGTTATCTGTATGACCTCCTCTGGCTGGACGTGTATGAAGCCACAGCCAAAATGAAAGCTGTGTTCCTGCAAGTGGTGTTGATGGTGCCTCGTCTTTCTGGGAGTGAGCGTCTGATGTGTGGCCACTGAAGTGTGTACTAAAAAGTCATAAACCTCTGGCTGAACCAAAGTCATGGGGCTTATGTTTTGAGAATATATATGGTAAGGGACTATAGGAAATGTGTTATCAGAAATGATGCTAAGCAATGCTTTGGGAGGCACCTTTGAGAAAAACCCAGCTGAGCTGGGGCAGTTGATGTGAGCAAAAACCTGCCTATCCTCCAAGAAAGCTCCAGGGTACCTTTCTCCCTGCTCGGGGCTGTCGCCTGGCTTAAGACAGGGGCACATTTCACCCATGTCAGACCAAGGGATGGGGGTTGGCTCCCAGAGCCGTATGATGAAATTGAAGTCTCAGAAGCTGTGTTAGATGCCTTCAGAAACATGAAGGAAAGCTCTAAATCCTGGTCTGCAAGACCTTGCACGAGAATATTTCCACGTGGATTCTGAAACTTTTGCTTAGAGGGTTAAATGGCACCATTCACCTTAGCTGAAAAACCTGCTTCTCTGGAGACGTCCTTCCCTACTTCAGCCCAGCTTTGAACACTATCCCACCATGGTCTAGCGCAGGTGGTATCATCAGACGATTTGGGGAATAGAAGAACCGGACTGACTCTCCCCCAGTGCCGATGGTCTCTGCCTCATCCCCCAACTGGGACAGTCCCCCAAAGGGCAGAGGAAGATGCTCCAGGCAAGCCCAACACACAACGAGCTGGTTTGCAAATCTGCCGGAGAGCAGGCGTGAAGAGCTGCACCGGCCATGGTGCCGTGTCCTGCGAGCACAGGGCTGCTCCAAGCGCACCCGGCGCTGCGCCGAGCCTCTGGCTCGTTGTACCATTTACTGAGGTTATAACATAATAGCTATGCAAAATAGTGTCTCCTTTGCTTTTTTTTTCCTCTTTAGTAAGTGAAAGTAAGTCTTCTAAGCCAAGGTTAACAATATATATTTATGAGTTGTAGCCAGCTGCTTCTGTGTTTGCACATGTGTTTGTTAATGAAGAGTAACCTAAGGGTCAGGTTATTATGTAAATAACCATTGTCAAGGGTAAAGGTGAAGAACCCAGTAATGAGTTGTGTCTCTGTCTCTCTCACAAGCCACTAATGAATATTGGATATTGCCATTTGCAGGGCTTTTTACCCTCATTTTATCAGGGGGTGAGGGGCAGGGGTGGAAAGAGAGGAAAGAGAAAGAAGTAAATTTGTAATTAAGCCGAGACAAGTTCTTTTTTCCCTCTCCCCAAACCAGCTAAAGCGAGTTNTATATATATAACTGGCCTGGCCTGCGTTTGGGCAAAAATCATCTTCCATCGCTGGCTCCAGGCTGCATCATTTCTTTTGAGCCTCTGCAGTTCTCACTTTAGAAGATGCCCACAAATCAACAGTCTGCATCTTTGCAGATAATACTTAACTGAGGCGAAGCCAGCAAGCCATCGAACAGACTTTCCATTAGGAAGGTTAACAGCAAACCTGCCTGCACGGGATTACTGACAGAGTGTGAACAGAAGGTGCAGTCTCATTGCATATGCTTTTAATATCATGCCACAGCCAGGGAAGCCTTTAGCTCGCAGACACCTGACACCCTGCGCTGTTGTTAGGGTAAGAGTGCAAATAGGAGCGGAAAGTCTTTCTCGCTTCCGTGTGAAAGCACAGATGCCAAGGTAGCATAACACTGATTTTATTATCCGCTGTGCAGGATATGGCCAAACGGACTTGCTCCGGGAAGTTAATGAGCCTTGCCCAAAAGCAATGCAACCCTGCAAGCCTCCATTTCCCAATTTTTAAATATTGTAGATGGTACCTGGCCGCCTCTAACGCACTGAGTCAAAGGATTTGATCTGTGCGTCTGGGACCGGGACATCTTTGCTCTGCGCTTTGTGCGTAGCCTGAGAAGGGACCCCCTGCCCATGGCCGCACGCAGTGCGATCACCGCTGCACCCCAAGCACATCGCTGGCCTTGCAGAGGGACTGGGGTGCCCAACCAGAGTCACCCAGCGGATTTGCACGTTAGGTGCCCAGCTCCCACCGACTCCACTGGGATCTGCGAGCCAGACTGCTTAGCTGGCAAACCCCAGTTGGTTCCTCCTTTTCCTCCATGCATCCTTTGACTCCCAACTACTTGCATAAGCCTGGACCTTAGAAACCCCTGGGCCAGGGAAGGATGAGTGGCATGTCCGTAATTCAGGCATGGATACATCCCACAGTGCCTTGTGATGAATGTCAGCAAGGCAGAACCCCAGGGGGCATCTGTCAAAAAATAAATAGTAAAAATAATAATAATAAGATGCAATGGTCAATAATTACCCGCTAGACAATGGCAGCATTTGTTTTTAAATGAAGCTTTGCTCACCCTCCCTAAATGTCAAAGCCAGGAGTCGCGGTAATGGGGGAGGCCGGGGCGATGGGGGAACAGAGGACCCCCAAGTTGCAGGTGAGATCCATAAACTGCTGGAGGTGCCGAAGGAGAAGGCTGCGTTGTCTGCACAAGCCTCATTTGGTGGTTTGAGTAATGTCATGTTGCCACTAGGGTGTCTCTGCAAACAAGATATTGCATCTCCAAAGAGTTCCTCGCACAAATAAAAAGCTAAATAGAAATGATGGGCTGACTAGCTGAGCCTGTGCTTTTTACTTTTATGATTGAGAAATAGTTGTTGAAATTGTCAATAAAAATAAATAAAATTAAGTTTCCCTAGTTAGGTGAGGAAAGGCGAGCCTACCTTTCTTTGCTGACAGGCCTTTTTGTTCTGTGTTGGCTTTTATATATGTGAAAAAAACACCATTGAGAGCTTCCAGGGAGCTGCACTGGGGCGGTTATAGCCATTTTTACATCCTTTATATGGGCTTAAATCCATTTACAGATGTGCTGTAGACAGAGAGACATTTTTTACAAGTAATTGTCATGTATACAAGGGTCCTTATGTGTCACAAAAAGATCTCACTTAAGAGAAATAAATGTGCTTTTCATCTTTTGTTGGCAGGAGCAGTGGTGGTTGGGAAGAGGGTAATTGGTGATCTTTTCCAGTCTGATAACCAGGACAAATAGGGAGGAGCAGAGAGTGGCTGTGGCATTGCTCTCCTCCCCGCTTCCCTCCTGGTGGAGCACAGTTCAGAGGCATTTTTCGAGCTTTGCTTTTAGTCTAAGCAATAGATATGATAAACACCATCAGCCGAACCCCAGGGGTAGGTTAGAGGAGAGCTGCGCTGCCCCGGGGTGACCTCGGTGATGCTCGGCGGCTCTTCTCCAGCATAACCGCGGTTCTCACCCGCAATGGGGATCGCTGACATTGCCTTTGCCCCTTCGGCAGCTAATCAGGACGTCTCTGCTTGTTCTGAGGCCATGTTAGATACAATTGGGATGCAGAGGTCCGCCTCTTTATTGCCTTTATTTGTAGGTTAGAATTTCCCTTTTGTAATAAGTCCCATGTGGGTTTTGTTTTTTTTTTTTTTGAAGGTTATTGCTCTTCTCAGGGGCTGAGATTTGAAAGACTCCCCGGAGGCAGATGGAGCTTTGATAACATTATGCATCGCCTGTACCCCAACGTCTTGGAGAGACTGCAAGGCTGCAGATACCTCCCGCAGGGGCAGGACTGATGCAAGGGGCACTTGTGTTGGGAAGGTGCTGGTGCTCCCGAGCAGAGGTGTGATGAGCATCCCTGATTTTGCACAAGGCATTTCACAATATCTGTGTGTTTCCCCTGGGGACGCTATTCTGTGATATTGCTCCAGAGGAAGATGTCAATAATGCAGTCGGGCTGTATATGCAGCCCTAGTGAGCACTCCGCAACCGGTGAGGCTAAGGAAATAGCGGATGTAGGCAGCCTTTGCTAATGGAGGGTTAAAGCAGGCCACAACTCAGGCCAAACAGGAAAAGGCAGGTCTTTCATTGCATAGATTTACTTACAAATAGTTTTTCAGTCAACAGAAGGCAAAGCAGGAGTGGGACCGGGGGCCTGAGGTTGAGAAATGCAGGAGGTTTAAAATGATACCAATTCCCTGTCTGCAACACAACAAGCTTCATTTTTACAATTCGTTATTTCTGTTTAATAAATGCTTTATGCCAGTAGGTGGTTCACGCCACAGGTGTGGGCTTGAAGGTGCATGTGGGTTTGAGATGTAGGGTGGAGCATGGCCTTGAAACCAGGGACAGGTGAGCAGTAAGCCCGGCTTGATAAATAATGGATGAATCGCGCTTGGTTTTGCTGATGATGTAGTGACCTTTTGGGAGGCAAGAAACAAAGAAACAGCAAATGACCAGCAATACTGATGAACAGGCTAAGTGAACTGGACACATCATTAACACCAGCATACCAAAATAATGACATGCAACTGGGAGACACGTGGTCAGCAAAAACAGAAAGGAGGAAATGGTCCTGGGTAAGTTTGAGCTGTCCACCTCAGCGGGGAGGAGGGTTTCAGGGGATACGGGTTTGGGGTGGTTGGTGCAATCGGACTTCAGCATGAGTTGCTGTCAGGTGTTTGATGTTTGCACCAGAGCAGAGGTGTGGCACATGGGCTTGCAGAAGTCCCATAGACCAAACTGATTTGACAAGATAAGGTATTACAGAGAAGCCCCCATGAGAGCAGCAGTTATCCTATACTGTAGGGAGAAATTGCCGATGCCCAGGAGAGACCAAAAAACCCAAAGCGCTGTGTGCTGGTTAATGCACATTGTAAAAACAAGGGCATTCATTTTTTTTATTGTCTCATCTTTGTAAAGACAACAGGTCAACCCCAGAGTGGCCACCTCTATATTTCAGGCAGGCGTGTGGGTAGTTCTGGTAAGACAATACAACCGGAGTTTGTGAATGGCCAAATATATGGCTGATCAAAAGTCTGCTTGCTTTTCTTTACTGGAGAACATTCTTGTGAATGGGGATCTGTTGGCAAGAAAGTGGGGAGAGACGCTGCTTTTCACATGCTCATCTGTTTTCACATGAAAACAAGAGTATTCATTATTGGTTACTCATTATTCTCCCATCTAATAAACTTTCTGCCATTCAGGCAGTGAGCGGAAACAGCAACACGCTGCCTTGTGTAGCCCATCACACATCCGGAGTTACGGATAATGAATAGGCGAATCAAACATGTTTCCCAAAAACTCCGTCTGAAAATTATTCAAACCAGCAAATGCTCCTGAATAGCAAATACATCTGCAGAAATTAAGCTGGGTTTACACTGGACTTACAAACAGCAGAAAGACCTGAATTTGCAATGAATGCTTGAAGTAGCGTTGCTTGGCAGTTTCACTTAAGCAGAAATAATGATAATTTTCACTTTGTTTAGCACCTTCCATCTGAAGGTCTCCAAACGCTTTACAAACTCAATTAATTAGTTGTGGTAAGACCCCTCCCCTGCTAATTTTGGCAGTGCATGCACCCTTTTAATGCTGAAGCTTAGAGTGAATTTCATACGTTTGCACACAGCAAAGCACTGCCAGGGCTGCGGGAACAACCCAGCTCCCTCCCTCCCCAGCCCTCCTAGACGCTATTTCTCCTCTGTCATTTGAACTGACCTAAAACTTCCTGGTAATGTTCAAATGATATCCAGTATACGTCTATTTGCACCACCTTAAGCCTACCGAAAAAGAATGCAAAATAATCTTTATTATTTGTGCTAAATGGGCAAAACTGGAGGGGAAAGTGTAGCAACTTATAAAGAGCAACCTCTTTTGCATGAAAGCAACAACAATTTCAGGTTTTTTTTCTTTTTGAGGCTTCCAAATTAAAAAGAAGTCAAGCAATTAATACTATCGGTTGAAAAAGAGCAGAACTATTCTGTGGAAATTCCACTTAGATTTCTTCTGAGCTTTCTGCATATTTAACAGCTGTGCTTAAAAGCAAAGCACAACACCAGAATTAGCACATATTGCTCAGCTCCGCTCTCCGGTCTGAACAAAACCTCTGGTTTGCATCGTGCCTGGTCCCCATCGTACCGAACACCGCTCCTGTACAGAAGCAAAGAGCATTTACCCGCTGGCTGCCGGGGACGGGGCTGTTGTGAGGCTGCCTGCATTTGAGTTGGGATGAACGCGGTTGAACAGCCAGCACTGGCCACATTGCAAGAAGAGTTAATCCACCGCCATCTGTCTTTATTATGCTTCTATTGTTGGACACCACAGCCTGGAAATCTAGCAATGAAACCCAGTTGTTCGTTGCCATTCATCATAGTTATTGCTGGAGTTGTGTAATGAAGAGGGGAAGTGCTGTTTATTGCTCTCCCCTCTTTAGAAACTATCCTTAGGGGTAGTTATGGATGGTTATTGGATTCAAGCGCAGGACTCTGGGAGGTCCTCCCTTCGCTCTGTTTATGTGTTGAACCATGAGGTTTAATGGGGTTTTATGTCTACTTTTGCTTTGAGGCTGGTCTCCTGCCTGCTTTTGTTCTCAGTGGTGTGAAGTTTGGCTAGCTCCTTTCTGGCATGAAGGTGAACTGAAACAGGCCAGGGCTATTAATATGGCAAAAAGGCAGTAGGTGTGTGCCCTCCGGGGCAGGCACGGCTCTGCCACGCATAAAAGCAGCAAGCGTGGACCACAGTTAGAGTTTAGGCATCGGCGTGGTCAGGAATGAAGCTCTCTGAGCCTTTGAAAATAGGTAATCAGAAATACAGGTGCTTTGGGTTACAGCTCTTATCTCCAGTGATTTCTGGAGGCTGAAAAGTCAGACCGGACACCAGCTGTGTGGGTGAGGGATGGAGGGGGACTAGGGAATGGTGTGGGAGGTCTAAGATCCAAACATAGCTCTAACTGGGCAGTGCAACATGTCTCACTGAGGGTTACAAGCATAAAAATTTGGAAGCATTCAAATAAATCTGTAATGAGGTTCTTCAATGAGTTGGGTAGTCAGCATGCTTGCAGTGCAGCAGACTGTGATTTCAGAGGATTTGGGGTGAAATATGCTCCCTCTGGGTTTTATGAGGCAGTTCCTAGACTGGTGGATGGTTGATCCAGTTGAGATAATGTATTAAAGGATCTGAACTTCCATCCAAAACTCAATATGACCCTTATGCAAAGTTTAAACAATGACTAGCTCTTCTTTTTTAATAATTTAAACCAGTTCCTGCAATTAACTCTTAGAGTCCCAGAAGAGGTGTTGGTGCACTGAACCTCAGAAAGGCACCGCTACTCCCAGTTGCTCTGCTTCTTTCGTGCACCTGCACAGTGTCACTGGATGCCTGCAACAGACCTTTGATGGTGCACCTGCGCAGGTGACTGCTTGCTCTGGGTAGCAAAAGCAGGGGACTTCAGGGAAGTTTGCAGAGCCCCAAAGCTGAGGGACCAAAACTGAATGAAAATAGGGTTCTGTGCAGCAAGTAACACATTTGGCAGATGCCTGGAATGCAGATAGATAGGCAGCATGACTGAATCGGCAGCAATTTATTTGTGCTAGCAACAAGGGAAGGGTGTGAGGATCCTCTGGGACGATAAGCTATGGAGGGAAAGAGCTGTTTGTCCAGGTATCAGCCCATGCTCCGGCAGTGCTTCTGGGCATGATGTGTAATAGGTATGAGACAAGCTTCAAGGGCTGAAGACATGGAAAGAGTTAGAGATCTCAGTTGTGTTTCCAGATAACGGATAGCCTGTGCCTGTCAAAGCTACTGCTGATAAGGGGATTCTGCAGAAAGTAATTAAAACTCAAGACCCTGGTATTTATTTAAAGGGGAAACTCTTGGGACTTGATAGGATTTTGTTGAAATGGACCAGGAAGCCGATTCTTAACGTGCTACAGAAAAGCTCAGAGAATTAAACATAAAAAGAGAAGCCAGGCAAGTTTCACATTGCCCTCACGCAACCAGTAACGCTGCAGAAGCTGTTAAGGTCTCTGTTACATGCTGAAAATGCAGGATAAGTCAAGCAAAAAAAACCCCTTGGTGACACCGGAAAAATTTGTTCCTAGAGAAAAGTGTAGATCTATGTATGTTGACTTTGAAAGAAACCTGTGACGTTATTTTGGACTACAGTTCTCTTTTCCCTGAGGTAGATTTACTGGAAGACAGATAGATCTAAACAGACAGCTTTGCATATTAAGTACATTTTTGCTAGACACTGGTTGTCTGAGAAACTAATTTGTGACAATAGACTATAGTTTAGTAGACATTATCTTAAACAGTTTGCAGTGAAGTGTGGGTTCAGCAATATAATCGTGCTGCCCGTTAAATCTCGTCTGGGGGGGTGTGGAAAATTATGCCCAAGTAATAGAGTACTTATTGATGGGGTTTGCAGACTCCAAGCCTGATATATTGCTGGCTCTTTCAATTATGGAACGACACCAATGAAGCATGGATTGTTATCTGCTGACATCTTGTACAGCAGAAAAATGAAAAGCAGGAATTCGTATGTCAGAGTCACTTGGGACAGGGAGAAGTATAAAGAAACAGATGAGGCAAAACAAAAAAAAAAATCAGCATGGCTTAGGTCCCAAGAGCTGCCATCACTTTATGGTTTTCCATAGAGTCCTAGCACTGGGAAAAAACAGTTTTAAAGAGAAGTGGTATCACATGAAGTGTCTCACAGTCGTGTGGTTTTGCCCCTCTGGCAGACTTAGGAAGAGTGTTAGGTGATGCCATCACCAGATCCCAGGTGGGAAGAGGAGAAGTCAATGGTGCAAACTGCCAGAACAAGCGGCCTCTCCGCTGCTCCCTGGCAGTCCTAACGCTTGTGTCAGGAGGGCGAGCACAAAGCCAAGCAACAGCCCTGCAGACGTCGAAAGCTAATCAACAAGTGTTACACGAATGATTTCTTCTTGAGTGCTTCTGCCATTGAATTTTGGAATGGAAGATGATGTTGGAAGTTGTGCCTGTAAGGCTGAGCTTCCTAAGCAATGAGTGGCCACGATGATTAGGATATAGCAGCATAATCTCATTTGGATACAGGCACGAAAGAAAAAAGCCCTTTCAAGAGTTCTTTAAGCATTGGGAATGTGCTGAACTTCCTAGGAAAGGCTCTTTTGAAGGAGAATGCCTGTAGGAAGGTGAGACGTCACAGATCCAGCTCGACTCCAAGCTGGGAAATTTTCCATTTTATTCCTGTTGCACCCCAATGCATCATTCTAGTGAAGTACACCCTAATATTTCATTCTAGACATCAACTTCCAGGAAAAAGACCCAAGCAAATTGTCTAGCTAAGTAAGGCCCCAGTCATGGAGGGATTTAGGTGCACGTTCATCTTGGAGTCCATAATAGCCCTTTTAAACTTATGAGACAAGTCATGCTTCAGGTCGTAGCAAGACTCGGGCTTTTCTTTTGAATAATTCTTCCAGTTTTCTTTGAAATTAAAGAAATTAAAGAAATCTCATGAGAGATTGTTTTTAGGAGATACCCAGACAATCTGAGGATGATTTTAATATCATCTATACAATTACTATAATTTCAGAAAGTTTATTTGAAAGAAGCCACTAGACTACAGCTTCCCCTCACCTTAATAATAGTTAAATACGTTGCTGCATGTACCTACACAACTATTCTTGATGCTTGCAAGAAGCATCCCTGTGTGGCAGTGCTAGAGATAGCAGCTCTACCTTGATGCCTTCTTGACAAAAGAAACTGCTTTTTCTTGTTAAGACAATGGTCCAGACTACCCTTTCCAGGAGAAAATCATGGCATAATCAACTACTGATATGGGAAGGGAAAGGGAGTGATTTTTCTAAGACGTCAGGGACAGGGTCTCTGGGCCCTGCGACCTACTTTGCCACTGGGTAACTGTTCCTCCATCGTTCTGCTGTTTGATCTCACCTCTCCTCAGCTTATTCATCTGGAAGATTCACTTAATTATATTAGTCAACTTCACGGAGGTGTCTCGAAGCTTAATTAAGGTCTGGAAAGCCCGTCAAGAGCTGCTGGCAGAATGCTCTGAAGAAGTGGTTGATATGAGACATGGACACGGGGAAGGAAAATATATCATGATGGGTTTGGACATACAGCATAGAATAGAACAACATAGAATAGAATGGAGCTATCGATTCGCTGTGACTGTCACGGACTGTGTTTTCAGGGTACCGCCATGACCTCTTGGGAAGTCCCAGGCGTGCTGATGAGTTACCAGCATAAACATTCATTTTCCTGTTTTATGGAATGTAAGCGTGTGTTACCCTTATTTATGTTTCCATATAGCTAATGTTGAGAGGGGAACGTATACACTAGCGCTCTGCATGGAAATGCAACAAACACAGCTTCATTTTTTCCTGACTCTTAGCAAAATCGGCCGATGTGTGAGAGTTGGTCCGGGCACCTGTGGCCAGTTGCTGTCAGCTCTCGTTTCACCCTCGGGAGGATTTTTGCCTGACGCACCCCAAGGGGTGAATTGACATTCATCGCTCCTCCAGGGTAAGAAACATATGGAGGCTCCACTGGGACAAACTCCGTGATCTGAATTGCCAATCAGTGCGTGTCTGAGCCTCAGCTGGGAAAACCTTGCCGCTAACAAGCCTTCATGCTCCCCCAGTTCTCGTTGCAATCTGTCAGCTGCTAAGTACGATTTCAGCAGCGCTCGAGCCGGTGAGCGACCTACGGCACCAGCTTATTACGGAGAGGTGGTAGCCTCTGCATATTTTAGGTGCAGGCAGTTTCTATTATCGAGACCTGCTAGGTCTTCCCTATAACTTGGTAAAATTGGGTGGCCTTAAAAATGAAATATTTAGTTGGAAAGCAAAAGAGAATGCTTTCTGCTTAGCTTGAGGAAAATTTCTCAGAGCGTTGCATTTGGGGTATTTAAATATACCGCTGTCTTTTGAAGCTCTGAATTTTGTCTATTTATTTATGCTCCTTTTGCTGGGAAATGGCATGCTATTGTTTCCTTATAGTTTCCACAGAGCTTGAAATTGCTGGCTATGCAGGAGGAAATTAGTTTGTAATTAAAGCCAAGTTAATAATGATTCCCATGGAGTCTGCTTGGTCCTATTGCTTGGAGTGAGATGCTTTGCCTTTGTCGTCGCTGTGAGCGTGGTCAGGCACTGCTGCCCAGCCGGCAGGCATACGGGCAGGGAGATGTCGGAGGGATGGTTATCACGCTGCGGTAACCGCTCTGGCACACGTGCAGGCAGGACTTAATGTCTTTCAAGCCCTTATGTCCCACCAATTAGAGATGATGGCGTTACATCAAAACAAGATGACCAGTAATAGAGCAACCTGCAGCCAGCAGATTATTTCTGAGAGGTTCAGAAAAGGTAACTGGGGGAAGAAAGCTTTGGGCTTAAACTTGCCACATGGGAGTCTGTGCCTTTACCAGAGATATTTTTTTAGGGGACATTAAAATTGGAAAATGCTTGGAAATTCTTTCATTGCATCCTGTTGGTGAGGACAGAGGTTGTGTGCCACTGATGTCTGGCACCGCGGCAAGGACCAAGGGGCTGTGGTCCCCGCGGTGCAGGTGTTGCGTGTGCTGATGAGCGTGCAGTGCGTTGCCTCTTGCGCTGCTCTTTCTCTGAGACTCTGTATGGCCCCACATACGATAGATCCATGTGCACTGCAGTACCTGGAGGAGCCCCCATGCACTGGACACCATTCCCTGCATCCTTACAGCAGTTCCATCGTGTGTTTCATCAGATCAGAACAAGCTGAGCTGCCTCAACTGCAGCAGCAGGGAGTTAGCCAGCTTCTGCCTCTGAGCTCTTGGGCTTCATAGTCCAAAAGGGAAGATGGTGACGAAGTGATGGAAGAAGGTGATTGCCTGAGACCGTATGTTGCATTGCCTGAGTCAGAAATTAAATTCAAGACTCTCAGCTCCTCCCATAGTGTCCAAGGCACAGGGCTGTCTGTGAGCTACCAAACTCCTTGGCTCATTGACTGCTGATTGAAGGAATATGAGTAGCATGGTTTGGGGGTTTGTATAGTCAGAGACACCCTGAGCACTTGCTGAAGGGAGTCCCTTGAATTTGCGGTGTGATCATATTTTTGAGGCTGATTTTAATTCCTCTTTTACACTTAAAGATTTTCATGCTTTTGGATGTTGAGGATGAAGTAATGAGGGCCGCTGGAAAGTTTTCTGAATGTTTTGACTGAGAACCTTGTTTCTCAAGGAAACAAGCCTTATACAGTCATGTTTCTCATGCCTGCCTGCCTGTTTCTCTTATGAACTTCAAAATCTGTTGGTCATTTTCTAGGCAACTTGGCACTGAGGGGGTGGATGTCAAATATATGAATTCTTTATGTAGAGATGACCAGCAAACTGCCTTCTCGGTGTGCAGGTACCATGGGCATGGTTTACGTACCTGAGTTTAATGGGAGGGAGGAAGGGCTCCATATGTCTGGTCTGAGCTCTAGACTGCAATAAAAAAAAGTTTAAAATCTCAAAACAAATCCCACTTTCACAAGTGACCTCAGCACTTGGCCAGAATCGCACAGGGCTCGGTTCCAGCTCTGATGTAAGTATTTAATCTCGTCCTGGAATTGGTGTATTATTAGGCACATGAAGTAGCATTGCACACTTGCATGCTTTTGCATATTGGGGCCTGAAAGCCCGTGTCTAAGCAGTGCTTAGTTTCCCGAGTGTCTAAGTCACTCTTTTTGAGAATGGCATGTAGGCTAGATTGAAGTGGGCTTAGAAATCTGAATATAGATTATGATACTGAAGGCTTTCGCCCAGCTCCTGCCATACCCCAAAGGCACCCAGCTCCACAGGTGCCTTTTTTTTTTTCTTTTGTCTTAAAGCTTCCCAGAGCTCCCTGCCCAGCAGTGTTGAAGGGCTGGGTGTTACCAGGAGCAAAGCATGCCCCTGCTAGCACCCTGAACATGGGGATCTCCATACCAGGTGTGAAGGTATTGCCCTGGAGAGCTTTTCCTTTTTCATAGAATCGTGAAATGACTGAGGTTGGAAGGGACCTCTAGAGGTCATCTTGTCATCTCTGGTCTTGTCCTTTTGACCTGGCATAGCTTCTGTTCTTCATTTGGAGGAAGGGAGCGCTTTCCCACCCCAGAAGAACTTGCAGCCAGCCTACGGAGACGGGTTTGACCCACCCTTGAGTTGGGTCTCTGCCTAGGTGGGCCCTCGGAGCATCAAAAGAGGCTCTGGGCTGGGTTGCAAAATAAAGCCGTGAGCCATGCTCTGTTCTGTGGAAGGAAAGGCACAGGGCTCTCTCACCACCATCTATTTCCTTTAACAGCCCGGTTGCCACAGCTGAAGGATTGCCTGCCAAAATGGGGAGAAAGACCAAAAGACACTGGACAGGAATGAAAACTTGGGAAATTCCTCAAACGGTTAAAATAAACTCCCTGGCCAAAAAAAAAAAAAAAGTGAATCTCCTTTTGAAAGGTTGCAATTACACTGGATAGGATCCATCTCACCTGACTCGTGAGATGGTGCCTGGGTCTCAGCATCCGCACTGAGCAATCAGACCTCATTTACCATCAATGGAGAGAAATGGGCACCTCCAGCAGGCAATTGCTCTCATCTTAAGGTGGTTGCCTAAAATAGGTCAGACAAATCACTCCAATTTCTCTCCACTTATGTGGTTAAGAGACTAACTCAAGTATAGACACTTGCCTTGTGGACCTCTGACACCAGGTGAGATGAATCCTTCCTGAAGTGACAACAAATCCCGTCCTCTCAAAGCAAGGAAGGGAATGACTGGGGACGTCCCAAATCCTACACTGACAGCGTGATGAGTCAACAAGTACGAAAAAGTGAATATTTCACCAGAACACCTCAGCCTTAGCGCTGACTACTTGGAGGATTTGGGAACATTTGAAGGGGTGATTAGGATTAATCCATTTACCTGAGTAAGTCACTTTGAGAGCCTTAGCTGTAAAACAGTATTAGTTGTCAGCATCCTCCTGTGATGATGTGGTGTTCTGTGAGTTCTGAAAAAGGAGATTTTCCTCTGAAACAGCCTCTTCACACTTTCCCTGAGTGAAGTATTTTGCTACTCAGATTTGTGATTTAATAATCATAAATAATAGAGCCCTTAGTGCTATATTTTTAAATGACTGAATGGTGAGAATCTACTTTAAGAAATTGTATGAATGCCTATCACTTGTATGCATATAAATGTATTCAATTAGCACTCAAATCTTGAGTTATCTCCTGATGGAAGGCAAAACCTTTTGAATTCAGTCCCATGCAAGAAATACTGTGTCATTTAACTCACAAAAGGATGCCATGCACTTAACAGATAATGACTGAAGAGGATTTTGCTGTATTGCCTGCTCAGCTGCTTGTGAGGACAAAGAAAATAATTCCCCTTTTAGGATCCTATGGGGTAATGAGGAAACCCTCTCTGCACTGATCTCAAATAACACTGAGTGGGGGAAAAGAAATAGCCCGATAGGCTAAACTGGCTGCAATTTCATTGCCATGGTCTTCCATGTACTTTCCATGTTTTGTCTGTGATGCTAAACCAGTGGCTAACCTGTCTCTGAACCTGCCACCAGCACACAGAGATTACTCACCCTGGATACTGCACTTCAGCAAATGCAGAATTAGCCCTGGCTAAGTAATCTTGTTAGTGTGATTCAGTGTTAAATGGATCTCGATTAAATGGGCCTTTATATTGTCCCAGCTGGAGATGATAAGCCTCCACAAGGAAATGGCAGGAGACCGAAGGAAATTGCTTTACTTCAGGCTGGGATGTTTAACCCCATAAAACACTTTCTGCTCCCCCTCTGCCTTCACTTCTGCTCCCTTGCATGGCACCGTTTACTTTTGCCCTTGGTGTCCGTGAGGGACAGGAGGGATCCAGGGCAAGGGCTGGAGCATCTCTCCATGCCACCCGTTTGCCAGGACGAGAGCTGGGTGATGGAGATGCATGTGAAAGAGCAGGATGGCTCCGATGGGCGACGTTGACGGTGGTCTCCCTCTGTGATTCTTTTATAAGACTAATAATTCCTTTGTTAGCACAGTGGTTTTTTCAAACTCTCACTCCAGATGTTGGTGCTGGGGTGCCTGAGCATCTCAGGGTTGGTGGAACTGCTGCCACCAATAGCTTATTAAGCACCAAACACCACCAGGGAAAAATCTTCAGTCTCATCTTTGAAATAGATTGCTTAAATGTGCCACTGAGACTTCTTGGGAATGGCTTGGGGTTTATCTGTGCAAGATAGAAATCAGCGCGATGCGTTGGTGTATCAGAACCTGACACTTCATTTCTCCTTGCTATTAGATTTGGCAGCGTGTGCACAGTCTGGGTAAAAGAGAAATGGCATTGAAGTCCCCAAGGGACTTCAAATGCGGAGGCAAACCATGGGGCACTGGTGTGACGGGAACGGAGAGCTGGGACTCTGCAGTACCAAAGTTTCCTCCCCTGCAGTGGGAGCTGACTTTGCCATCCAAGGGGTCATGTTGGTCTGAAGCAAGGACTGGGCAAGATGCTGTGTTGTAGGTGAAAGCAGGCAAGATTAGAGAGAAAAAAAAATCAGATAAAGCACCCCCTCTATGGCCCCTGCTAACGGTCATTGTTAGTAAAAGGCTTCCTAGGACAGATAACAAGGTAGACATCAAACTGCCTGTCTTACCCCCACATCAGCATATGCTCTCATCCTGCTCTGTATTGTCTAATAAATTTTCTCTATCCATGTCTGATGTGACTTCAAAATATGGATTATCTCCACCGAGTCAGAGACCCTGAGAGGACACATGGAAAATCTCTGCTGTATAGCTAGTCAGATGGTCTGATATCTTTTTTCCAGACCTTTGACAGAAATATGGTAAACATGCAATTACTTGAATTTTTCCATAAATTTTGTATTTGAGGTGGATTTACATGCTTGTGATATTTTCCAGACATGGAAAATATTCCAGACGTGCCCTGCAAAAGCAGCCAGTTTGAGAATGGCTGCAGATGGGCAAGAAATGATATAATCTATTAGAGATTTCCTTCATTATCCCTTTAATCAAGGCTTCTATCAGTTTCCTTTGATGCGCTGCTGGAAGAAAAGATCTTCAAGTAAACTGATGCTGGAGATAATTAATTAACTTGCCATCCTCCTGCCTTACAGACAGAGACAGTATAAGAAAGAAGAAGTGTCCTTTGCAATTACTGATCTGCGGTTTTCCATCCTAGTGCTGACAGCTTGTAGGACATGAAGTGGAAAAGCATTTTACCAAACTTTCAGGCTTTGACCATCAATTCCTTCACTTGAGAATATTTTCTCCTGCTTGTATTTCTCATGCTGTTGGATAACACTTTTGATGGTGAAAAATGGATTTAATACTTGAGCAGTTGTAGCTGTATGTAGTCTAGCCTGCTATATTATCTTCTTTATGCTTTCCTTACAGCAAATGCCCTCACCTCTGCTGTCCTCAGATTATTGTACATGAAATCCACCTCTATTAGGATAGAATAGAAAATTGAGAGTAAGAACTGGGTCAGTGGAGTAAAGTTGATCATGCACGTTGCTATAGGCATTCCCCAAAATTTTTCCTAAGGGCTTGGCAGTAGGAATGAGGAACAATTTCTGTGCTGGGAACCCAGCTTTTTCATGTGAACTTTTCTTTCCAAATATCTGCTTAATCTCAAGTGCTGTAAAGACATGGTTTTCCTTTCTAATGATTTAAAGGCTAAGATTTAAATTTCTCTATCATGTCAGACCAAACCTGGGATAGCAGGTCATTGTCCATAGCCAGCAACATGTACCTGCAGGCTGGATTTATGACAAAGCAAAACTTCTTTAATTTGGTTCAGGTTTGGTCACCAGAGGCTTGTATGTAAATCAATTAATACTTGTAGGAGTGACTGAAGAAGCCAGGGATAGTTTTGCTAATGCAGCAGAAACTTGTACTTTTCTTTCTGGAAGAATGGTGCTGTCGTTGCAATGCAGCAGCCTGACAGCGCTAGCCTTCTCGTGTAATCTCTTACGAAAAAGGAAGACCAAGAAGTGCCAGCGTGCACCGCACTGTATTGCTCATTCATGCTTTTTGATGCATCTCTTCCTCTTCCATGTGCTGGTGGGCCGCTGTAAGCTCCTGGGGGAGATAGCACAGCGCTGTAGATGGTAAATAACATTGAACAGTACCATAGCTCTTCACTTCCACAGCTGAGGGATCTTCTCTTGTCCTCCAGAGCGGGGGAAAAGCTTCAACTTGTGGATGTGTCCTCCCAGTGCTTTATCTTCATTTTTCATTTAAATCAATGCCTTTGTGAATTGTTTGTGGCTCTAGTTGGCTCCTGACGAGGTTAGGGCGAGGGTGAACAACCCAAAAGGTGAGCTGTGCTGGCAGGCTTTCAAGGACCTGCGGACACCTCGCATGGGGTTACTTCTGGGTGTAAAAAGTGCAGTTCCTGGAAACCACACTGCCAGGGGAGGCAACCGCACGTCCCTGTTCAAAACCCACTCCCACCAAAGTCTCAGCAACATTTACTCTTTTTGAAAACAACTCTGCCAAGGTCAAAGAATTAATCAATAGAGGAATAAAAGTTTGAAGAATATTTTTGAGTTATTTGCTTAACTAGACAGTTTTCTTACCATCTTACCCATGTTTTTGGAGCAGTTGCAGTGGGTGCTGTTGCAAAACAAACTCAGTAGTTATCTATGGTCAGCAGCAAAGGAGTCAGCGCTCAGCAGCTGAACACTGTGGTGGTTTGCTTGTTGGAAGGTCCTCTTCCATGGCACGCCGTATATCAGCTCTTGTCACCTGTACCTACCTTCCCAGTGCTGCTGGATGACAGCTCTCTGGAAACAGGGACCAAAGGGGGCAGATGCCTTTTGGAGAAAGTGGTCACCCTTAGAAAATCTAAGACCTCCCCCTTCTTGACTGGCTTGCTGGGAAAATGGGGAACGTTTTGTCTTCAAGGCGTAACCTTTAACAGTTTGAAATTGCCCACTATAAAAGCAACTCTCGTGCAAACTATAAATCCTCGTCTTGGCCTATAAATACTGAAAAGCTCCTAATGAATGTCCTTTCTCACACAGTCCTTGTATACAGAACTCTTTAAAAAAAAAAAATAATCTGCTAATTAATTTTAAGCCTCTTTGTGGCAAAGCCTAAGAACTGGATTTACCAAGAGACCAGGGGGTCCATCTGGTGCAAAAAGCTCGCTCCCATGCCAAGGTGTTTGTTTCATGGTGGATATAAGGCCTAGAATTTCCAATTGGCAGCAATATCAGTTGTACTAACCACTGGCATATTTCTTAGTGTGTTAAGGGGATGGTGAAAAGGGTCCTCAGCCAGAAGCCGGAGTGGCTTTTCCTGGATCGCTCCCACGCGTGGAACGCACGCACGATGGCTTCTTCCCACAGGATTGCTCCCAAATAATGGGATCAAATCTGATGGTAGTGCTAGGTTTTAGAAGCAGGGCAAATAAAGCATAGTGGGAGCCCAGTGAAGCTTTTGCAAGTTTTATTGTCCAGGTTCCTTAGAAACTCCTTTAAATAAAGACAATTAGACGCAGCATCTTTTTATATCACCATAAACTCTACTAAGCATGTCTGCATTGCACAGACGTTCACTAGAAGTCTCTGCAGCTGGGAGGACGTACAAGCGGGCTCCCATCATCTCTGCCCTTCCCCAGCCAAACCAGGTTTGGCCAGGAAATGCAGAGGCTCGGTAACGAAACTCACAGTTTTTACACTGCAACAAATTCAGACGTAGGAGCTTCGTGGTGACACGGGACATGGGTGCAGGTCACTGCTCCTAAAGCAAAGGCACTTATTTTACAAAGTAAAGGAAGCGAAATGGCATCTACAGCACACAGCTGCAGGGCTTGTCTGTGGCAGAGTGCAGTGGCACGCACGTGTGCTTTTTGCATCTCCCCTTTTTGCAAAAGCTGTTGTGTGTCTTCCATCATCTTGGTCACCCTTCCCCACACAGTTTCTAGGTCTAATGCATCTTTTTTGAGGAGTGCGTTATATCCATTGCTAATGCAAGTCTGCTTGAATTCCCCAAAAGATTTGGATTGACTTTGGGTTGGAGAGAGGCAGGAAAAGCAACAGCGCCAACAAGGAGACCTACTCATTTTAACTTAACCTGTTCCTCTGTCCTAATTAGCAATACACTTGCTCATGGAGAGAGAAGAGTCTGATGGATGGAAAAATAAAATTAACTGGGTGGAGAGAATTATGCAAGTTTTTAAGCGTGTACCGCATGCAATGGAGAGTAATGAAAGTAAACACGAAATGCATCTTTTCTCCCCATGTAGGAGCGTCCCATCCTTTCTAACCGAACTGCTGTCTGACAAGCATTTGTTCTTTGTTTTTTTCTGTCTTTCAGCAAAGGATAAACCATCAGATAAGCCCTTACCAGAAAACAGCCTTTGAAGGAGTCAAGAGCAGGTAGGGATTTTGCTTCGGACAATATCCATGAAAAGTATTTGCTTGTATGTTTGATGACGAGCTGTGCAACCATGCAGGACGCAATCAGGAGGAGACGGGCTGGCCTGGCATGGTCATTGCTCTGCCAAAACCAAGCTGAAAGCAGACCTCTCAGCCTACCCCAGTGCTGGCACGAGGGCTCCTGCACGGGGCTGGCCGAGGGCTGGCAGAGCAGCTTGCACGCACGCGTGTGTGGGTCCTACCCGAGTGACCACCTGTGACCGGCTCGGTACTGTGCTGCCCACCTGGTGTACAAGGTGGTGGTGAGACCGGGGCAGTTGTGACTTCCAGTGCTGGTCACGAGACTGACAGGAGAGCTGGAGATGTAAATAGAGCCAAAGTCAGCTACTGAGTTTTTCTTTTCTTCCCCTTTTTGCATCCTTTTAATGAACATACTGGACAGGGAAATACGTTCCATCCCACATTTCTGCGTATAAAAAACAATGGAGCTGTGAACGATGTAGTATTATCTGCTTCCATGTGGTCACCTTAAAGGGTTATGCTTGAACACCTGGATTAGGAGAAATGGGATGTTGTGCCAGGTGCCACTCAAATGGTTATTTCAAATGTTTGCAATCTTGACAAGGCTTTCTTGCAAAGATGATATGAAAGAATTTTCATTACGTGCCCAAAACAGTCTGTAGAAGCATTGAAATTGTTAAAAATCTGGACATGCTGCTAAAATTCAACTGATTATGCTATACTTTGTTTGAATTTTTAATTCCTCTCCTGCTCTCTTACCTGGGTTAGTGGTCAAGTCTAACTTTACCTCAAAGCTCAGCCCTGTGAGACACAGCTTGTGGCTGATTGCATCTGATGGGGGAGAAAGGGGCTTGTACTGGAGTCTTGCTTTTAATCTTCATGGATGAATTAGGATAAATTAGGGCTGTGTGGGCCATGCAGCTGGTCATGGCTTGACCATGACGTGATGCCGAGTGAGCCCCACACCAAATAGTGCTGAGTGGGGAGAAAGGGCCTGATGCCTCTGCTGGCAAACCATACCCATGTGAAGTGAGGACAGCTCTTGGGAGAAGCTAGGGAAGGTCACAGTGGACATGGAAATGGGCTAAAAAGACCAGAGTCATTGGTCACCTGGGTTTCAGAGCTGGTTAAAACTTCACTGCCTGGGCTTTTCTTTCAAGAACAAAGTTATGAGAACAAAAATCAGTCATATACTGGGCTTGCTTAATGCAGATGCTAACTTGCTCTACCCATACTCCAAGCCATCCAGAAATGATGCAAACATGCTTTGGGCAACGCTGAGGTAATCAGCTGGTTGAAAGACAGAGTATTTTAGCTTCAGTTAGGTGCTAGGTTATCATATACTCGTTTCTTCAGGATGTGGGGAAAGCAAGCACGCTTCTGCCTGCAGAGTGCTGTGCAAGCAGTCCTGGGGTGACGGGCAGGGGATCGGTGGCTCTGCAGAGTAAATGAGGCTGCAGATCCATCTTGGGGAGCACAGCTGGGGAGCAACAACTTCCTCACGACCTCAGCATCGTGAGCTGTATTCTTCTGGGTTTTGAGTCAGAAATCCTGCTGTGCTGGATTGGATTGCTGTGTTGGATTTTCATGTCCGCGCATTACTGAAGACACAGTCCTGTGTTTCATTAGCTGGAGGCTTGTTCAGTAACGTGCTGTCAGCATGGGCTGAAGTTGTGCTCTTGTCAGCGAGACGTATGTATGGGTGCCAGTCGCCGGCCGAAGAGCAGACTGGTTGCCAACGTGTTTGCATTTCCATGTGTGTGCCACTGCCTCGCAGATTTAGTGGTAGGTGCAGTTGTCACTTGATGTAACTGAAGGGAAAACCCAGGTTCCTTTTTCTTAATACAACCCCCAGGGCTTTGTGCTTCTGGGCACCCTCTTGGTGTCAGGAGCTGATATCGGGGCTGCCAAACACGGGCCAGAGCTGGAGCCCGTGGGAGCAGAGCAGACCTTTCTGAAGGGCTGGGTGGAACAAGGGGTACTTGCACAGACAGTGTCATTTGGGGCACGTTTTAGAGTATACATTTATGTAATGTTGTCGGGGGAGACTTGGCAGCAGGGCATCTGAGGGCAGCCGTCCATGGGGGTAGCCAGATTGCCTTGGCTGTCTTTAAAGGGTTTATCCCAAGAGGCAGCTGTCCCGTTTGAAATCCAGCCAACAGCCAGGTAGGATCCAATATTCCCCTGCTTTACCCAGGTGCTCAGGGGCCCTGACCCACAGCCTGCTGAAATGTTTGCATGGGCTATAAGGGACATCGCTGGGTTTTGGACAGGCTAGTGCTCAGCTCCGCTCGGTGTCCCCCCACCTCCTCCCCGGCCAGGCAGGAGCCGGGAGCGGGGTGTGGATCTCCAGATTTCCTTCCAGGAGGGCAGCACGGAGCTCTCGAGAGCTCTTCCTCCTGTAACAGATTAGAATATGCTGAACTATGAAGACTTGTCTTAATTAATGCTTTAAATAAGGTTACAGCCAGAGCTGGGGAAATAATCAATAGTGAATCATCTACTCGGCAAATTCAGCTCTTTTCAGCGGGTGAGTTATCTGTAAACAGCTTGCAGTTTTCTCCATTCATTCATTATTTAGAATTATTTCCCAAATAATTCCTTCGAATTGCTTTTGGTTTGCAGCTTGTTTGCAAGCAGCGTGTTGAGAGCGTCTGATATTCACTAGTCAAGCTGTGATCATTAGTTTTCGGTGGGACGAGGAGGTTATGTGGCCTCGTGCTGGGTCCGCGAGCGGAGCAGCCCAGCTCTTGCCATCCTCTTTAATGAATTCAGAACAGCTTTGGGCAAACGTTCCCCGCTCCTCATGCAGCATCCCTGCTTGCCTCCACAGCCTTGTTAGTTCAGTCCTTCACTAGGAGACTGGTCAGGGTAAGGGCTGCAGCACGGCATCGGACTCCATCTCTTCTGGGTTTCTCCTGAACTGGTCCCCTTTTGCTCTATTGGCTTTACCAGTAGCAGGAGCTTCAAAATAAGCAAGCCTTAGTGGCCGCTGGTGTTTCATGGTAACAAGTCTGCTTGGGCCACCAGCGAGACAGGGGTGAAGATGCCAGAGGCCGTCTGGCAGCCCGTTCAGCAGCCCAGTTTTTCTCTTACAGCCCCGGTTAAACCTTGCCGGTGTCCAGGTCCGCAGTGGACTGGTCTCTGCAGCCGAAGACCAACCCTCATTTACACGTGTCGCTGTGTCCAAAGCAGCTGCGACACTGGCAGAAAACCACCAGCACTTCCAGGGCTCTTGCCATGTCCCTGGCTTGCACTGTGCCTTCCCCTGTTATGATCCCCACGCTATCGCAGCTCCAACAAGGCCGTGGCAGTTTTGATGATTAAAAGGATTTCTGCTTGATAAGAACTGGAGTGAAACTCATTTCAGGTAGCAGCCAAACAGCTGCTGGATGGTACACAGTTCCATTTACTGCTGACACGAACTGGATTGTTTTAAGCAGAGGACGTAAATAGGCTCTGACATAAATCAAAGAAAACACCAGCTGCGGGTCAGCCGCACTCTGGGGATTCGCTCCTGGGTATCTGCTAAGAAACTAGACAAGAGGAGCCTGCTGCTTCCCCAGATTGCTCAGGCAGGGTTTCTCTGGGCTGCAGTAGGTAGGATTGCCCCACACTGGGGGATTTTGACAGGTCCCTTCCCCTTCCAGCATGGTTATAGCCCCCCATAAGGCAGATCTTAGCATGTGGCTGCAAAACACGAGTGCTGCAGTTGGACCAAAGTATCTCCTGGCAGCGTCACGCCAGGGAGTAGCCGGTTCTCAGGGCACGAGTAAGAGCCTTGAACATCTAATAACTGAATTGAGGGGAAATTGTCATCTGTTGCCCCATGGGACATACCTGTCACTGTCCTCAGGGTTGCTGCTAGGAAGGGTCCTTCACCCCTCCGTGCTGAAGCCACCGCTCACCCCTTCCCATTGCCAGCAGCTTGCAGGGGCCGGGCATCACCTCTGCCGCGGGTGGCGATGCAGAGAATTTGGGGAGGTAACAGAGGGGTTTTCACTGTGTAGAGTGACATAGTCCAGAGGTAGGTAGGGATCACTCCAGCTATCTTTTCTCATGCAGACAGACAGGAGAAAGGAGTGCTGCCTAAAAATTAACAAATCCTGACCTCAGTGGAGATAAGCCCAGTGCAAAAAGGCACCGAGCACCTGAACGGTGCTGCCTGCTATCTGGGAAGCATCCCCACAGCCAGCAACGGTGTCCCAGGGCTGCAAACCCACTCTGCTGGGCGCAGCAAACGCTCCCGGCTTGCTGCCTCGTCCCTCCACAACTGCGAGACAGACAAAACAGAAGCAGCCCCCTTGGCCTCCCTCTTCCCTGCTCCAAGTCCCCGCAGCAGCTGTGCATCACCACCCTGGTGCTATACGAGCAGGGGAGAGGGTTGGGTGGGTTTTTTTTCTCTCCTTAAGTCAAAATCAATGATGATGACAGAGTTATAAGGTGAGCGATGGGAAAGGAGAAGAAAGCACCCGGTGTCAAATTTGATGCAGGAGGCAGTTAGAGGAACCTATTACTAGTTCTGTTGCCTTAGGGTATGTTGGTGGGTACATAGGAGAGTGTAATGTCAGCGAAACGGGAGAGCAGTCTCTTTCCCCTTGAACCCTTATCATTAATGTGGAAGGCATACATTGTCAGCTATTAGTCTAGAGGGGAGGGAGAATAGCACGCGAGATGTCTTAGTTTGGAAATGGAGTCTGACTCACCGTCGTCTGGTGTGTGAAGGATGGAGGGTTATTGTAACTGTTGTTGTTGCTGTGATTATTATGAGTATTATAGCATTTGGGAGAAGATGGTGCTCTGAGGGCTCTGCTGCCTGTCACTGCGGCTTTTGATGAGTAAAGACTGAAAAGCATGGTGTGGTGAATGCCCTGGGTGATTTGAACCTGATTTCAAAGTGTGATGGTAGAGTCAACGACAGGGATGCTCTGTGTGACCAGGGAGGGAGCAGGCCCATGTCCCCACCCAGCAGTCGCACTGGGCGCTGCAGAGGGGACATGGGTTGTTGTGGGAGAGACTTTGCAAGAAAAATTAAATAAAAATGTAAGAAACTGGTCTTAATTATTCCTACTGCTGCTGTAATCATTGGTGGAGAACAAGGAGTTGAGGGAAGATCTGCAGGTACAGATTTGGGGTCTAAAGTTTGCATGACTCCCTCTGTGGAAATGAGCCCGAGGAGAGCATCGGTCCGTCTGCATCGCACCTCAGCAACAGCTTTTGTCCAAAGACACCAAATATTTTGTGCAACCTCAGATGAACCCGTTTTCAAGAAGGCCAATGACGGTGGTTCCTGCAGACGCAGGTAGCGAGTCGCCCTCCCACACCTCAGCTCCCCATCTCTGACTTACCCACTTGATAGAGTTTCCCTCATTTAGGAAATGTAAATAATTCCTTGGGCTCCGTTAATCCCAAGATTACATGGGTAATTCCTGTTTGCATTAATGGGAGGATCTCTCTCAAATTCTCTGCATGTGAATGAGCATCACACGGGCTCGCACACCGAGCCCGAGCGAGTCGCTGGCGCAGACACCTCCCCTCCTCCAGCGCCGGCTGCGTTCAGCAGAGGATGTGAAAGGAAACACAAAATTAGATCTTTTGCCTCAGGACGTTCATTTTTGGAGGCACATTGCAAATGATGTCTATTATTAACTCCAGCCATTAGTCCCTTCCTTCTCTATCTGGCTTTGCCATTGTAGCTTTCAGAATCATCTCACAGGTGCTGCTGCAGCAGCACGGGGAGATGGAGAACATGGTCCTGCTCCACGAGGTGTGAGAAAAATGGGTTACGAGCAAGTAAGGCAAACCCATCACCTCTGTGCCTTCACATGCTGAAATAGCATGTACAGACTTCCCAAAATCCCAGATTGCTGGGATGCCTATCCAGGGATGCTGCATTACCCCAAGCCTTTTCTTCCCGCATCCTGTCTGGATGGGAGAAGACCAGCATAAAGGTGGCTGCGGCTCCGCTGACCCCATCTGCAGCTGCCCTCGGGCCCAGATCCGAGAAGCCGGGGGAAATGCCGAAAGCTGTCCACAACGCCGGGGTTGCCCGGCAGTGACTAAGGCAGAGCATCGGACTCAGCTGGCTGCATCGCGCCTCCTTGCTGTTGTTCGTGACCGAATCTCCTGCTGCTGCTCACAGGGGAAAATAATTAATTAAGCCAATTAATGAAGATAAATCGGAGTAGCAGCTTTGGAAAAATACCATCGGTCAACAGCAAGCCGTTCCCTGGGGCAGGCTGCAGAGGCAGCGGTCTCCCGGCGGTGCGGTGACGGGGCTGGGTGTTCTCCTCCCGCCGGCAGTGGCTGCGCAGCACCGCTCGCCTTTCCTCACCGCGGTCTCGCAGAGGTGCCATGGGCTGGGAAACTCACCCCAGCCATTGGCTTTCAGCTGCTGTTGTGGCCAGGAGCCCTAGGTAGGGATGCTGGGCATGTTTAAGGTAACAACAAAATAAAAGGAAAAAAAAAAAATAAAAAAAAAAAATCCCTAAAATACCCCGAAAAACTGTCACACATCAGTCAATGCTCCCAGTACAGTCCCTCGAGCTCAGCACTGAGTCAGGCCAGGAGATGCTGCCAAGGTGGCATCAGACCTCCAGCCTCGGGGGCTGTCACTCAGCTCCTTCATTAGGAGGGAAAAAAGTGCTCGGGAGCCTTCACTTCCCACAGTGATTTTATTTCAAAGCTCTTGCAAATCAGGGTAAAGAGGGTATGAGGTTCACTTTTGTATGTAGGTTGCTGACTGAAAAAAAAAAATTCTTAAATTTGGGAATGATTTGGTAGTTGTAAAGAGTGGGAATCCAGCTGGGCATGCGGGGACTTGGGGATGTTCTTGGAGCTGGGGTGAGAGGAAGGTGGAAAAGCCAGAAAACCCTTTACGCTGCTGTGAAACCTGTGTGCCATCAGTATCCGCTGAAAAAACCCAAGCTGTTAGCTGAGCAGCAAGATTGGCTTTCTTGTATTATTCCAAAAACATAGGGCTGATATTTATTTCATTAGAGTAAACCTTTCTGTAGCTGCTAAATGAATTCCAAGAAGTGAGAGGAACCCCAGGATCAGGGACTTTACTTCATTTGGGATTGTGTGCAGCTAATATTCTGGTTAAATAAATACATTTTACTAATTGGATTACTCAGGCAGTGTAATATACTGCTGGATTTCCAACACGATGCTAATAAATTGTGTGAAGAACTTAATCATGTTAGCTTCCAAAAAGCTTGTAAGAGATGAAATTAAAAAATAAGTAGAAGTTGACATCTATTGCATTTCACAGTGTCTTCATTTTCCTCATCCTTCTTAGAGATCTCCTTACCATAGCGCAGCTGATGTGGATTTTTTTTAATCTGCCTGTGATTAGGGAGGATACAGTGTTAGAATAGGTCCTGTGGGACGGTGGCACCCGGCTTGTGTTTGTCTCCTCTTCTTACGCTGATTCGTGTCGAGGTAGAGGGAGTGAGACCTTAATGTCGTCTTCTGGAGGCAAAGGTGCTGTGGTTTATTTTCTTTGGATGCATGCAGAGGGAAATGAGGCCGGAGACAAGGCAGAGCACCTGATGCTTCCGAAAGTTGGAAAGGCTGATGCTGAGGATGCACAGCGAGCCCGTGATGGGGTCTGGCCCTGGGGGAGCGGGGGGTAGCCCTGGGCTGGGTACTTCACCCAGCACATCCCACAGGTCGGTGCGGTTGGTACGAGCGCCCGCTCAGCAACGGGGAGGTGTTCAATGGCAGCATGGGATGGGGTGTGCTGTGCATCCAAGTTCCTCCGCATCAGCAAAATGATGGAGCACGCAGCGCTGCCACCGTAATTCATCATTACTGAAACTCCACTTCCTTCACATTGCTACTCAATTCACCTGCATGTTTCCACCAGAAAGAGAAAATGGAAGAAATCTTTTTCTTTTTTTTTTTTCTTCTTTGATAGAAATATACAGTAAGAGAGCGAATGGCTCTGCCTCTCCAGGAATCAGTGACAAATGGTCTGTTAAAAACAGATAACTTGTAGCCCCATCAATAGAATAACACCATGGGTTATATAGAGAGCTCAGGATGTATTATTTAAGCTGCAGCCAGCTGTCAATAGGGTCTGCTCTTTACTGAGAAATAAATGCCAGGCAAAGGGAGTTTTGTGGCTTGAGCCAAGGGGCCGGGGAGCCTGCTAATTGATGAAGTCTGCTCTGAGCACCTGGCAAGGACAGCCCGCTTGCCTCTTACACGGGTCAAAGGCAGTGCTCTAACACCACGGTGTTATCTTGGGGTAAGGATGCTTGCTCCTAGCTCAAATTATACCCCAGCTCCTTTCCCGATGGGTTACCTCTGCTGCGTACAGACCTGTCACAGCCTCCCTGTGTGGTGCCAGTGGTACCAGTTCACGTGGGCTCGATACCAGCACCTCCATATGATGGAAATAATAACGTGCGTGTGTTGGCTTTTGCAAATAGCTCACCAAAATGATACTCCAGCACTAGGAGCTCAGGGGTTAAAGTACCCTTTCCCTTGCTCACAAGCCACCTGTTTGGACTCCTCTAAATTTTTTGGATGTATTTGAAGCATCAAATGGTGATAAGTGTTGTATCAAAGGGGCACGTGGGGGAATAATTTGCCTTTCTGAAGTGCTGTGAGATCTCCAGATGAAACGCTCGGCTGCTGTGACTGGCACTAAAAAGAAGGAATTGCCAATTCTTGTTACAGAGTCGGTTCCCCATGAAGGTTTAGACATGTGTCTTGGTACACGTGTTTTGGTAACCAGAAATCCTGTCCCCCATCCCTCCAGTGGGACCTCCTGGTTTTTAGGATGATGCACAAGATGTACGTGAAGGCAGACTCTGAACGGGGGATTTCCACAGAGATAACAATTCTCACCCGAAGGCAGGAGCCAGCGTACAAGCCAGCTCCTGTTCCCAGCTGCATTTTGGAGAGTCAAACCCAAACCACCCAGGTCAGGTACCTGGGAGCAGCAGGTACTCAGAAATCCAAAAAGCAAACTCCAGCCTGGCGTCCGCAGTCGATGCTCACAGACTCTGAGCCCTTAGCTGAGCAGCACTGTACACAGAGCAACAAAATCTCTGCACTGCTGTGCTTCCCCTCCCGTTTATATCTCCTTCTGATCAAAGTTTCCTTATTTTTTTAATTCCCCATTTAAAAGAAGTATTGTCTGCATGAGGCCTCACCCTGCATTTATTTATATTTTCACTCACAGCGGGATTTAAAAACAACAAACCAGCCCCTGAAATGGCAGCAGCTTCCCCATAACCTGAACCTCATTGAAATACTAATAACTAGGTTTTGATGCAGCTTTGTGGGTATTAATGCAAATGTTTTTCTGACTCTCCAGGTTTAATAGCAACAGCTTATACAACTCTAATTAGCATAACAAAATTCAGTGATGAGGAGTAAAATGCTTGTCTTGTTTGATGTTTCCTGGTAATTAGCAAGAATAATGATTTATGCAGCGTTCCTGGTTCTCAGCTCACAAAAGATGGCAGAGAGCACTCTCAGCAGTTAACTCTGGTCTTGTAGGGCGAACGTAGCTGATGGAAAATACATGTGCCTCCGCGTGCCCCGAGACCCAGACGCACTCATGCAGAGCACGCGTTACCGTACACCCAAGCACAGATTCAGTCCCAGGGCTCGGGGAGGTTTCCCTGCACACGCTCGTGCGTGGTGGTCCGTGCAGAGTTGTATGGTTTGGCGTTGTGTGCGCACACGTGCTCCCGCCGAGTCCTAAAGGGCTGCCCTGCCTTTTGGGTAGGGATGGGCAGCAACTGTGCAGAGCCAGGGCATGGCTTTTGGCTTAGAGATTGGATCTCTGTGTGTTTGAGATGTTAATTTTTCCCTTCTGCGTGCAACTGGGAAGGTTTTGTCCTCTTATTGCAAATAGTGGAGACAGAGACCCCCTGAAGCAGATCTGCTGCGGAGGGGGGAGGTTTCCACCCTGCTGTGCCCTTTCAGTGCCAGCATTCGCACTGCGAGAAGGCAAAGCTGCTGTTGCACAGCCCGCGTTTGCTCATCCTGGCAGCAGCGTGCAGCATTCATCCCAAAAGAAATCTTTTCTCCTTGCCTTTGGCTAGATGTTTGACCTGAGGCTTTGTAAAACACAGCGACGTGACTTGTGCGCTCTGGTTTTGGCCAGGAGGAGTTAAAGGTCAAAAGAAAAGAGGCTGTTGCTGGCGTGGCATGGCATTTCCCAGGTTGCAGCTCTGTCTGCTTAGCCTCTGTTTGCAGACGCAGGGCTCTGTATCGCCTTTAATATTTCTCCCTGGCTATGAACCGTTCTCCTTGGGTCCATGGGGAACTGCAGGCTCTGCCCGACCAAGAAACCCCTTCATCCCCCCTTTGCATAAGTGAGGAAGGATTAAAAGCTGCTGCTGCCTTCACTGCCACGGCGCAGCCCCAGTGGTACCCACAGCGCTCCATGACCGGCTGCGGGAGAGCTGCTGGGGACGGTCCGTGCCGTGAGCCTCTGGGGAACGCTCTTGGCCATCGCTTTCCTTGCCCGTGCCATTAAATGTGTTATGAGTTATGGTCTTCCCATCGGGCTGGGCACATGAAGCCCTTGCATTAGCCACAGACTGTTATCTTTGTCTCCTGCTAGCTCCTGCCCGATCCCCCAGCACCATCCTCTCCTTGCAAAAGCTTTCATTGCATTAGCAACTGTAAAGCAAACCATACAGGGCAGTAAATTTTGAACTAGTAAAAAGAAACCCTCCTTCTGTGTGGTACCTAGTTGGCTTTATGGGGGCAGTGCTGGAAGGTACTTATTGAGATAAACGTTCCAGCTGAGTTTTTAAAAGGACTAAATAATAATGGCCATTTGTAGGTATGTAAGGTGACAAAATTAGGAGAGAAGTTAAACTACCTGCTACTGAGCATCGGATGAATTCCTGTGGCAATCTGGAAGCAATCTCTGGCTGTGCACGCAGCTCCCCAGGCAGGGACTTGGCCAGCACAGCAGAGAGGAGAGCTGCTGTGTTTCTTAAGTACCAGAGCTTGGATGCAGCAGCAGACATGTCGGTAGCCTGATCCAATACAGCAAATCCTTTGTTTCCTTGCTAAGAAAGCTAATTTTACAAAGCAAAAGACTGAATGATGTATAATCTGTGAGTGCCTCTAGTCTGTGGTGCTCCTGGGAGAGAGAAATTGTCATCTGAGGAATAGGACAGATGCAACCAGGGCTGCTCAATTGTATTTCCTCCTTCCCTCCACCCTCCCAGTGTTTCTGAAATGGCTCCTACCATGAGACACCCCGAGACAAGATGCATTCATTCATATTAATAACATTTGAGTATTTGCATGGGTAAGGTGGCTCAGAGAGAGGCATTCATGATGAGAAGAATAATTTGGTCCAGCCAGTCTTTGCAAACCACTCTGGGGAAAAGCTTTCCCACCCTGAGTGCAGTGGGAAGCTTTCGCTGTGCTGTTCACATAAGACAGCACAAGCCGATCTGACAAGCTGCGAACGCCAGGGTGGAAATGTCCCCTCCGTCCCCTCGGCAGGCAGCTCCTCCCTGCCCAGCAGCACCTCGCCCTTCCCCGGGCTGCTCACGCCGCAGGCAGCGTGAGGGGCTGACCCCCCACCGGCCGCTGGGGACACGTGGGACTCTTAGGGAGACCTGGGGTCACACTTTTCCAAGCGATGCAAAACTCACTGGGTGGCAATTGTTCCCACTGAGGTGGTTACCCCCTGAACCCAGGGCCGTGCTGCCCAGCGCTGGGGTGCTCCAGCCCCTGTCCTGCAGCCGGCTAGGGGCAAGGCTCCCTGCTCCAGGAGGTGGTCGCAAGGCACTGAGCTCCCATCTCCTCCCATAGCGTTTTCCAGTGTCTCCCACAGAGGAAATTCCTCCTGAGTGAGATCATGCCCTCCTCTCCAGGGGAGGTCAGATCTGCTGGGGAGCCGGCAGCTAGCGATGCGGGAGAGATCCTGCCTGCAGCTTCTGAACTCCCACTCACCCAACTCCTGAAAGGTATAATAGCATCCCTACACTTTTTATAGTGATACTTACTTGTTAGCAAAGATTCAGCACGCAGAGGTGGCTTATCCTGGCTTAGTGGTTGGTTGCGGCAGACAAGCATCGCTAGATGCTTTGGCGTGTTTTCATGTTTGTGCCCCGTGGAAGGATAATGGCACCCTTCAGCGAGCACAGCCCCTGCTGGGTACAGGTACCCCCTGTACCCAACCCCTGCTCAAGGTGAGGCATCGCAGAGATGCTTGAAGTAGAGTTCTAACCTGACGCAATGAGCCTTACACTGGATCTCACTACACAAATGTTTGTTTCATGCAGGGGTTTTATTTGCTGTAGAAATAATTACATTTTGGTACAATGCCTTTAAGATCTTGTGCTTGGCTGGTTAGTGCAGAGCGTAACCCTGAATTGCAGCTAGATCTGAGGTTAATCAGGAGAGCTCAGTACCAGCAGGAAAAGGACCCTGAGAGGCAGATGGACAGAGCATGGTGTGGCCAAACTGAACACTCGTGCAAACATGGGTGGATATGTGACTGCATATTGAAAAAATTCCCCTTGCCATTGTGCGTCACCCAGCAGACAATGGCACACGTACAGTTTAGTGCCACTTTCTGTGGGGTTTCCAGAGGGTCGCGTAATCTGCTGCAAAATATACTGTGAACCTTGCTGCTCCTCCAAATTTCAGCCAAGACACGCAAGCTTCCAGCAGCTGCAAGGCAGGGTTGCAATCTGGGTCATAGCATCGGTGTTCATGGGTTTCAGCAAGTCTGGAGGACTATGCAAGTTGTGGATGCAACTATAAAAGGTTATGGCAAGCCATGTGGGCTTCAGAAGGTGTGTGGAGTCTGAGTTGGTGGCAAAGGTTGGACTGGGTTTTGATCTGAAATGCCTCACCCAGTACCCAGAGCTCTCTCTTTCATGGCCTTTGGAAAGGATTTGTGTGCTTTAAATACAGCTTTCAGAAAAGTAAATGTCTAGTCTATGGACTCATCTAAGCTTTTCTGCAGGCTGTCTCCGAGGTGGTTGTCCTTGAATGGGATGAGATTTCTCTGCAGATGGCAGCTGGTCAACCCGCTACCGACTTCCTACTGCTAAACACTGCCAGGGAGCAGAGATGAGTCCCACTGGTGTGTATAGACCCGCTGGTGGGACCTACCTGTGGCCAGAGGGTGCCAAAGGGGCTCCTCAAGGAGCCTGCAGAGAGGGGATTTGCAGGTCCCTGTGTTTCCAGCACGGCTGCAGCAAGGAGCCCAGCATCAGCTCCAGCGCGAGGTGACAGCCGGAGACAAGGTGGAGGGAGGGGAGCCCAGAGCGGGTGCTGCTGTAAAACATTCCCGTCCCTTTCTGCTTCGAAAGGCGTGCAGGCTTCCCAGAGCCTGCGTGCGCATGGATGTGAATGATATAAATGTAAAATTGGCCTTCTCAGGTTCTGAAGAGCGCAGTTTGCAGCTGGAGATGGATCACCAATCTTCCAGGGAATTGTGCTCTACAAGGTTAAGCATGTTTGCAGAAGAAATATGGATAATGCTCTTATCATGTATGACCTTTACTATATGTGTAACATTGTCAGTGACAAAAATGCCATTTTTTAAATGGTTTTCACACTATGGTATCCAGCCATTAATCATGATGTATGTGAGTGACTCTATATTGTTTCTCTGAAATTGCAGCATTAGATTACTTTCCATCCCGGCTGCTCATATGAATTGTACCCCCTGTTACCATGAGCAAGGTTCCTATTTTCCATGCCTAATGTCATTCTGGCCCTACGTTTACCCAGAGGACTAGAGAGAAACTTCCAAGGCACAAAGACAGCTCTCCTCTCCTTCCTCAGCAGACAATTTGTGCATATGTGCGTATAAATGGTGCACTTACTTTAAGATGTCTCTCTAATCCAGGAGTTGATAAATGACTCTTTCAGACGCCTCTGCTGATGTTGCATTTTTAATGTAGACAAACTGTAGCTTTGGCTCTAGTCTGTGTATCCCTGCTACTGCCATCTCTTCCTGGGTTAATGTTTCATCTTGCCTGGTGTAATTTGGGAGTGTTTACTTCCAAAGTGTATTTTGATTTACAGAAGGTAAAAAGCAGTTGGCAGTTTGGTGTTTACTCTTTTGCTCTTTTGTGGGCTTTTTTTTTTTTTTTTTTTTAATGCAGTGAGCTTTCAGGTGTGAGTGCTGTTTCCCACTGTACGTAACTAATTTTTATCGTCCCTGCCTGGAGAAAGATGCCACCCGAAAGGGATGTCAAACAAAACCCCTTACGTCCTGCTTGAGCTATGGTTTTGGGGTCACCGTGTGAGTTGAGGTCTAACTGCTCACTACGGTGCATGGTGGCGCGTGACACCTGCCAGCACAGGACTCGTGCACAGGCCAAAGGGAAAACATCTCACAAGTAGCAACTAAATATGTAGCCATTATTTGTAGCCCTAACAAATAAGCCCTGACTATTTCTGCCTTTTCCCCCTTTACTGTTGGCATTAAAGCACCCACTCGAGAGCTGGGCTGGTTTTAGCAAAGTCACAGCTGTGGGCATCTCCTTCCCAACCCTGTGCCCAGCCTCAGTGTGCGTGTGTGCAAAGGAGTTGGTGTGCATGGCCGGTGCCCGCTGTGCACACACAGTGCAGGGCATTGCCAGCAGCTCCAGAGCTGCTGCACGAGGCCAGTGGGTCTGCTGGCAGCTGGAAGATGGCATCACGGGCCACGTAAATGTGGTTTTGGAGGTATCCCTTGTCTCCCAGTTGGAATGGAGTTAGCATTATCCATGGTGTCACCATGGGCTTGTTGGGAGCTGATCTCCCGTTGCTGCTGGAGCGGGAGGGGGTTAAATGAGTTGAAGTGAAGACTTTCTGAGGGAAATAATGTGGACATTCTCCATCCATGCAGAGAAGTGTGCGTCCATGGGGGAAGAGGGATTCCCAGTGTCTCATGTCTCCAAATGTAACTCATTAAGGTCTAACCTTGCTCATTCTCATCAGCATCAAACAGGAGTGAAGCCACTGAGATCGCTGAGCTCTGCAGCTGGAGTGGGGCAGCAGAGAATTTGTCTGTTGGGATGAAAATTATTTTAGAGTAACGAAAAAGGTCTGTGTTTTTCTGGCCTATTGCTGATTTTGAGGAAGACCTCACTAGGCCTTTGACATCCTGAGTGACCTTGGCTGAACCGCAGGTACCTTTGCCTCTGGGCTGGAGGATCTCTCCCTTCCTCCTACTTTGCACAGAGCTCTTTGTTTTGGAAACTTTCCATCTCCTACTACATGCATATGTTATGCCCAGTCCCGTAGGGACTGGTTTCCTTTACACCATTTCCACAGGGCTCTGTATTCTCTTTATTCTGCTTTCTTACACGACTCTTCAATATTGCAGAGAGGCAGCAGGTCCCGGGCACGGGGTGCTGGACCTTCCCCAATGAGCAGCCTGTCCCCACCAGCTTGATCCCTCCTTCTGTCCCCACAGACCCTCAGAGGTTTTGCTGTTGTCCCCAGAAATCCCTGTTGCTTATTGATAACTTTCTGGTACCGAACTGAGTGCTTGTGGCCGCAGTAGCCCTTGCTCAGCTGGGTTTATGGGCTGTGAGCTCTCACCTGTGTCTCAGGAGGTGCATGGCGTAGTTTTGGGCATGGCTGGGTGCTGCACCCCCAGGGGTGAAATTGGGAAAGGTGACAGCCGGGCTCGGTTTGCAACGCCCTGAGCCCCATCCTCTGGAGCCCCACAGCGCTGCCCTCCCTGTGCCCGAGCCCTTCTCACCAGCCTCCCCCTGCAACCGCACGGGAGCATCTTGAGGTGAATAAATTATGTGTGTGTGGGAGCAAATGCAAAACAAATTGCACATGCACACGAGATCCGGCGTGTCTCTTGTCTCTTTGTTTCTGTATCCCTGTATGCTTTTGTTTCAAACTCTTGCTTTTCTAATGAGTTTCTCCATGCCACGCGCACTGAACTTTGAGACCAGTAATGCTGCAAGAGCTTCCCATTTGTTGGCAGCGTCTAAAGAAGTAACGTGCCTTTCTGCCGGCCTGTCTCAAACCTGTCTTAGACTAATCCCAGACCTAATTTTCTCAATTTACTCTGACTTGCTGTTTCTCTTCCCTCATTGTTTTACCTTAATAGCCCTGGAGAACGGTTTGGGATCTTGACACGCATGCCCAGTCTGGCTGCATAGGGGTGCAAAGGGCATTTTGGGGGGATGGACCTCCTCCCTGCCTCCGCTCTGTGGAAGTGTTGATGTTAGAAGCATTACTCCATGTTCCACGCCATGTGATGAGTCAAACTCTGCTAAGTAACTAAATAAAGATGTAATTTTAATGATGATTAAATTGAAGCACCTCATTAATTTCATGTGAGAGGTGGGGAAGTACACGGCAGCTCTTTCCCTAAATTCATTGTTTGTCTGGCCGCAAGACGTCCCCTCTCAATGTCTGGTTGAGTCTAATTTAAGTATGTAAATTTAATGGTTCAGTAAGTAAAATTGCCTTTATTGTTTGGAATGGTTTGCACAGTAATTTACGAGCTAGCAAGGCTCATTTGATAGGAGTGTATGATGGAGTAGGTGACTACAGTGAAGGACATGTTTATCTTAAGGATACAGGGGAAGAACGCAGATACGTAGCATCCGTAATCAGGGACCTTGGGACAACAGCGCTGCCGGGAGACTCGGGCACGAGCCGGGTCCCTGGGACAAAGGAGCCCTGAGAGCTCGGCCCTCGGGCACGCCGAGGCATAGCACGGGGTGGCATCCCTCGCCCTACATGGTTGTTGTCACCGGAGATCACACCAGAAGCGAGGGGTGCCAGCGCACCAGCTCGTCTGGGGGAGCTGCTCTGTGTGGGAGCAATGTCACCCCGATGTTCCAGAGAGAGATTTTCATCATCAAAACAAAGGGCAAGAGACCACAGGAGGGGGAAGGAAACGTTTTCAACTGTGTTCAAGTCTTTTTTCCCCCACGGTGCTGCTTGGGAAGCCTTTTGCTGGGATGCATGATGGGCTCGGGCAGTCCGTTAGGAAATGAGAGGGTCGCTCTGCATTTGGGGATGGTTTTCCCCAGCAGCACAAGGAGCTTAGGTCTCACCTGAGGCTGGATCCACGGTGAAGCCAGGCTGAGATGTGGGTGGTCCCGGTGACCTCCCCTGGCCATCCTGCCACTGCTGTGTGTCATTGTCCCTCTTCAAGGCTCCTTCATGCTGTAACCAGCTTGTTATTACAGAGTTTCTTATTTAAAATGGCTTGTGCTGAGGGGCTTGAAGTGCTTTTCAACTTTAATTAAGCCTCACTACACACTCGTGTTCTGGGAAGCGATTGTCACTCATACCTTGTAGGCCGGTACGGGAGGTCGCAAGGCTCTGCCCAGGGTCACCCAGCTGGGCAGTGACAGGGCTGGGAAGAGGTCCAGGACACTCGCCCCTCCAGCCCTCCTGGCAGCATCCTTGCTATCAGACGCTGCTTCCCGAAGCTGTCGTTCAAACAGACAAATTAAGGTAGCAAACTCTAGTTTGCTTGACTGTAGTCTGGCTTCCAGAAAATCTGTGTAAGGCATGTTGCAGTCATAGAAAAATAAAAAGAAAATGGAACCGTTACAGTGAGCGACTGCTCTTTGTAAGGAAATGTGGTCATGCAGGGATAGGCAGGAAAGCCTAAGCCTTAGAAAGCACAGGGACTTAGCGTTTAATTGAGGAGGGCCCCTTGTCATCATTATAGACATAACCCAGAAAAACTCTCCACAAATTTTTTGTTTTAATTTTGCCCACCTGCCCAGCTTTTACAGCCTCCCTCGGTCAGGCTGGACAGACGTGTGTACACCAGATGCTGCCGAGGGTTTCCCTCTCCCGCAGTCTGGGTGCGGAGCAGGAGCAGGCACTGGGAGCAGAGCTTGCCTGGCACCGAAGACCCAGGGCAGACATGGGGGTTTGCTCTGCACCCCCCGGCTCACGGCTGTGCCCCACTGACAGCTGCTGCAAATGGGGGAAACTCGCTGCGTTTTTCCCTGGTTTTACAGCCCACAGCGGTGTCTTTTCCCCATCGCGGGTAGCTGGGGAGATACAGCAGCCATAGCAGCATTTGCTGCAGCTTCTGGTTGCTACGGCTGGTGGGAGCAGGGCCATGGTTTCAAGAGCTGTTCAACTTAGTGTTTGAATCTGTGGTAAGAAATTTAAGATATACAAGGAGTATTTCTGGTCCTGCTTTTATTCTGAGGGTGAGAAGCAAGAGGGCAAACACCACCTTGACGTGCTTTGGCCTTTTGAGTACCTTGTGGGTAGCCCAGACTACAAAAAGATGACTACCACGAACTTTCCAGGTTGGAGACATCCTCACTGCTCTGCCTGTACCCTGTCTATCTGTGCTTGGGCACAGCTTCTGGACCTGCCAAGATCTATTTAACCCTGTGGATGCTGCATTGCAACAAGAGACCATTAGCAAGCCAAGGAGCCGTTACATCCCTCTGTGCTGAGAGTGTAGCCATTTATTTTGCTAAATAGACAGTGTGTAGTGAAGAGTGTGATGAGAAAGGAGGGAGGACTGGGCAATGTGGAAAAAGGGATAATTAAAAAAATGAAAGGAAGTCTGCCCAACTGCATGGACTGTTTTCAGGGGTTGTATTCCTCAGGCTGTGTTCCAGATCTCTGTGTCCTGCTGCTGGGTTGGGCAAGGGAAGGATGGGGCAGCTTCAGCCAAAGAGATGGGAAACTCCTTACCTCCCATGTTTGGTTGGTGAGCAGGACCCACTGACTGAGGTGGTGATCTAAAAGGAAGCAATGGACCTTTTTTCGTGATGGTCTTCCATTGAAGTCAGCTGGTGCTTTGCTCTCAGAGACTTTAAAAACTGGGTTTTGGGGGTTGGTGCTTCTCATTCTCCTTCACCTAATGACCATCCACCAACAGCTCTGTAGCCAGTCAGTTTGAGCTGTGCTGCTGCGAAGATTTTCCTCTGCTGAAACGAGTATCAGGCTAAACCGCAACACTTGTTTATTGTTGTGGTTTCCCCTCACTGTATTTGCTTCGGAGCCTCAAGTATGAGAAAGCACACACCTGGGCTTTACATGGCTGTTTGCTCTTTGCAGTTATTTCTTGGGTTGCTTTCTGAGGTCTTGCAGACCCCAGCGGGGAGAGGCTGCTTCAGGCAGGGACACTGCCTGCTCGTGCCTTATGGGAAAGGGCTTTTAATGCAGTGGAAGTACGGGAAAAAGGGTGATACTGGTGTGGGGAAAGTGACGTGTACACCGTGCAGCAGTAGGGACAGAAACGTGCAACTAACATAGAAATCAGCCAAGTTTATTCCTAACTGACTTAGAAACTGTTCCTGCACTCAGCGATGAGCAAAGAGACACCGTGTCCTCTGCTGCCTGGGGCAGGCACTGGGGAAACCCCAGCTGGGGCCACCAGCACCCGCTGCTGGGATACCCCGGGGGTGGTGGGGGGATGCTCCTGCTCAGGTTGAGATTTTTTTGCATCAGCATTGCATTTCTGCCTACAGCAGGGCTCCCCACTAGGCAGTCATGCAGATTTGCAGCCTTTTGTCTCCAGCACTGGCTGCAGTGATGGGCAACTGCCTGTTCCCTGCCTGAACCAGCCCAAATGCAGGCAACGCATGGCAGCTGCTGTCTGCGCAGGTTCCTCAGAAGGACGACGAAAAAATGCAGGCGCTGAGGACTGCATACAGAGCCGCTATCAAGGGCCTTGAGACCAATTAGACTATATTAATTACCTTTTGAGGTAGCCTGCAGCTTTTTGAAATTCCAACATCATCCCCACCACGAACACCTTTTAGATCCTTCAAAGGGCCAGGGCTGCCGGGTACCCCGGGCAGGCTGAAATCTCTCGAGTTGCCCAGGCTCAATTATGTCTTTCAACACAGCTTGTCACCTCTAATCCTAAAGCCCAAATATGAGGGCACTGACCTTTTCAAGTCTTGGAAAGGTTGCTCAAATGAGGATGACAACCCAAAAGGAAAAAAAAAAAAGGAAAAGAAGAAAGGGGAACAGGAAACTCCATGTGACATGGAAATAATTTCTTGTGCCCATGTGAAGGGTTTTACGCTGCCTTCACTTACATAATTTATCGATTTAGAGATTAGTAAAATTGTACAGTCTGCAAGGAAAGGCAAATTGGTGCATTACAAAGCTTTATAAAAGATCTGTCCTAACCGTGATAAGAGAGAGAATGAACTGCCACCTCTGGACAAAGCAGTTTAGTGCTAAAAAATGATAATGTCACTTTTGGCTTTGCCTAGAATTTGTATTTTACACAATGAAACGAGGGAGATTTCTGACAAAGTCTTGAAATGGTGGTAAATATTTTCAGGTTCTTTGTTTTAAATTCATGGGTAGGGGGAGTTATGGATGTAGTGGGGCTTAATCTTGTGTGGGGGGAGGTTGTTATTTATATTACGGTATTAGGGTGCTGAGAGAGCTGGTAGTTTGGTTGGGTTTGATGGAGAAGATATAAAAATTTAATGATGGAAAACAGATATGCAAAGCAACAGCAAATTATCTGCCTGAGTTGCGCTGCTTTTCCTGGGCAAAACACAAATAAAGAAAGTGCATAAATGATAATGAACTAAAATGTCAATAATTGAAGATCTGAGTCAGATGGGTGGGGAAACTTTTGTACTAATTATCTAAGTTTCAATCTTGCAGCGTCTCTTTCAGGAACGGAGCAGCTTTAGCTATTTGAATCATTTCTTGATCGTGCAAACATCCATTGAAATAAATTCATTTTTCTTCCGTGCTTTTGAGCTCTTTTCCATAGCCCTGGGATGTGACTGTCTTTATATTAATAGGAACTGCTGCCTGACAACCATTAAATGTGCATTTAAGCCTTTTGCATACCCCGAACATGCTATAGCTGTTCCATGTCATGACTGCTGACGAGTGGGGTCAGGCCCTTTCCTCAGTAGATATTGCTGAGCCTATTAGGCTCTAACGGGGTTAGAACAATTGATATTTACAGCCCTGCCACGGCCAGCCAGGTTTTTGCAGCCAGCACAAGGGGTCCAATATCGGGCTGAGCTGCTGGCTGAGGAAGGTGTTTATCTCAGCTCCTGAAGGGAGGTGAAATTAGGGGGAGAAGGTTGCTGGCTGGATGGGATGAGTGTTGCTGCTTTAAGATTTATTGACAGCACCAACTTTTTAGACCAAGTCTTTTGGAAATGCTATTGTGGGGAGCTGAGTGCACGGTTTGTCAGGCTGGAAAAACAGGGCTCTGCTCACTGTTTCTCCCTGGGATGCAAACGCGCCCTTTACCTGGTCTCTGTGCTCTGCTCTGGTCCCGTCCGAAACGCTCAGTGATGGCATCTACTTGTGCATCGTGCACTGGGATCCGCGGGCAATATAGAATCATAGAATCATTAAGGTTGGAAAAGACCTCTAGGACCAGCTAGTCCAACCGTCAACCCAACACCACCATGCCTACTATACCATGTCCCAAAGTGCCACGTCTACACATTTTTTGAACACCTCCAGGGATGGTGACTCCACCACCTCTCTGGGCAGCCTCTTCCAATGCTTGACCACTCTTCCAGTAAAGAATTTTTTCCTAATATTCAATCTAAACATCCCCTGACACAACTTGAGGCCATTTCCTCTTGTCCTATCGCTTGTTACTTGGGAGAAGAGACCAACACCCACCTCACTACAACCTCCTTTCAGGTAGTTGTAGAGGGCAATAAGGTCTCCCCTCAGCCTCTTCTCCAGACTAAACAACCCCAGGTCCCTCAGCCGCTCCTCATAGGACTTGTGCTCCAGACCCTTCACCAGCTTCGTTGCCCTTCTCTGGACACGGGTAAATGCACAGCAGGGATCACCGCTTGCTGAACACAACCCATGCTCTGCCTAATTGAGGGATTTAACGGTGGTGTGATTATAACACAACCGGTGAGTTTTGGTTGTTGAATGTTTTTGGGTAAGGCACAGAAAAAGGTCAGAAACTTGGCATACACAGAAATGGCACAACTAGAGATTGGCTAAAGCCACTGGTTTGGAGTTGTCACGCTGTGCTGCTCATGCTGTGCAGATGATTCCCCAGGGCTTCCAGAAGCTGGAGCTTTGCACATCCAGGTGCCATGGCAAAGACCTGGGCTGACACTTGGGAAGGCGATTAGTTGGAAGTCCATTACTTGAATTCATGGGGATTTTTTTTTTTGCTTTGGCTTCAGACAGAAGTGGAAACCAGAGCAGAGCCTGACCTGGTTACATAAGAGAAAATGTAAAAATAACCCGCGAGCGTGAGAAGGGAAAGCACAGGAGAAGTGGACCTGTGTGACAGTTCCTGGAGCTGTCCTGGCTCCAGCAGAGATGCTTCCCCTCCTTGGTTGGACCACTCTTATGGGGTGATTACTTCAGCCTACAGAAGCCTGTTGTTGCAATGAAACACTCAGAAAGAGCAAAAACCAGAAGGGAACAGAGTGAATGGGGAGGTGAAAGAGTCTCGCCACGGCGAGTATTAAGAAATTGTCTTCTGCTCTGAAATGGTTTTAGGCCCAGAAGACAGGACAGAGAAGGGAGATGGTATTGGAGTTGGGACTTTGGAGAACAAGAGGGACAGCTCTGCCAAATGGGGTCCAGACAGGTTTTGGGGTTTTGGTGTTAGGATGAGACTTGCTGGAGCTCCGGCTCAGGGCATTTCAGGTCTGTGCCTCACATCTGCTGCTTCTCCCATTTGTAGAGTTGAGTTAGGGGAAAGGATGAGGAAAATGAAGACAGGCCTGGTATTTCCTTTCACATAGGGATGTCACGGGGCTTTGCAAAGATGGGCAAGTACTGACTGATAAAGGGAGAGCCTGCGAACGGAGCGGGTTAAGTGACAGCAAGGTGAGGCATTTGTGTGCTTAGGAAGAGAAAGCAGAGCTCCTGAGCCCCAGGCTTCCTAATCCATGCCACTAGACAACAAAAAAACAGAGAAGAAAACTGAATAAAACTCATTCTTGCAGCTAACTGCAGGTGACCACTTTCCCAAGGTAGTTGTTCTCCTCTTTATTCCACTCACTTTAGCATTCACGGTGCACGAGCAGCCAGCTCGCTCCCTCCCGGCAGGATATAAATGTCAGTCAAGACGAGGAAAGTCCGAATCCCCCATGTCACGGCGTGACAAGGAGGCCTGGCTGGTGGTTAAGTGAAGAGAGTAAAGGCTGATTTAGCACTCTCCATGTTAAAAAGACTTTGAACGGGCAAGTAGGTGTCAGCGCAAGGTGACTGAACAACAACCCTGGGTGTCCTTAGGGTGCACTTGCCGCTACAGCAAGGGCTGGTTGTGTGCAAATCGCCTGCTGGAAGTGCCAGGCGTCCCATGGAGTGGCTGGTGTTGCTGCTACTTTTTCTTTTTACCCTTTCATTTTTAAAAACAGATGTGTTTTGGAGTTGTGGGCAAGGTGGAGATGGGAAGTTGCATTAAGAAAAAGCACCCAAACGGTGCAAGAAGCTGCCCGAGGCAGACGGACACGCTGTGGCTTGTGGCCCAAACACCGCTGGCGATGCCACAGGGATGGGGCTGGGCTGCGTTTGTGCCACCCCAAGGTTCCCTGCAGAGGGGAGCCCCGATTTCAGCCTCACCCTCCTTCCAGCTGCCCGTTGCCATTTTGGCTGGCGCTGCCGCACCGTGCTGCATCTCCGTGCCCAGTGCCAGCTGGGCTGGCGGCTCCGGCTGAGGTGAACCCCCGGCAGGGCAGCAGGGTTGGATGTATGGCCCCGGGCACCCACAACCCGCCTGCAGCCCCTTCCCCACCCAGGGCATCCGCCAGCGGGCAGCGCTGCCTGCCCCGAGCTGCCGGCGCCGCCTGCTTTTGTCTCGCTGGCAGTGCGTGGGGACGACTCGCTTTGATTAATATTAACACTGCGTCAGTGGCTCCTTCCCCACCGTTTTAGCAGAGGACTTCTCCTTCAGCATTGATCCGCCCTGCGTCCACCAAGGGGGTGAGGATCGATAGGCGAAATGCGGGCACAGCTCGCCTGCTGCCTTTTATTTATTCCTCCCTCTTATTTATTTATTAGTTAATCTGATTTATATTTTTCCAGCTTTCATCTACTGCAGGGCAGTCTGTTCTGTCGGGGGGGGGGGTGATCAGGCAGCTGGTTGGCCATGAGGATGGGCTCTGTCTGGCAAAATTGCCCGTGAAACAGCGCAATCCTCCATCCGGCAGCCCACGTCTGCCACTGAATATTGTCATCCCGATGCTGTTTGCTGGGACAGCGCTGCCGGGCAAACCCCCCACCCTGCCCGCCATTGCGCAGCCCTCCGCCGCGGCGCTCCCCCCTCGCCGCATGCCTCCTCTGCTCGCAGCATCTCTCCCCTCCGCATCCGCTATAATTGACATTTTCCATCTGACAGGTTCTGTTTTCCCTTCCCGTAGTTGCTAAGGAAACCAGAGAGAGGGCCCGGGAGCCATTAGCTGCCGTCATCGCCTGCCCGTCCGCAGAAATGTCACTTCTGCTAACGAACACCAGAGGAAGGAAAAAAAAAAGTTAAAACCCGAACAAAACGCAGTGCCAAGCTGCCATCATGTTAAAGAAAGGGGGATGGTGTAGCGGTCCCCCGTCTCGCCTCCCCGTGCAAAGGTGGTGCATCCCACCCCGGTGCAGTGGCAGGGCTCAGCATCCTTTGCCTGGTCCACCTTTGCCTGCTCAGCCCTGGCAAAGCGTGGGGGCGAGGGATTGCCCCGGCTGGGCACTGGTGCCCACAGGCTGTCCCCAGCCATGGGGAAGGGCAGAGAGGTGCCCGTGGGGGTTTCTGGACCCCCAGATGGAGGTGTCGAAGCTCCAGCTGCCCTCCTGCAGTGCATAAACCCCCTGGGGCTGCAGGTACACGAACAGCCTCCCCCGGCTGCTTGCTGCCTCACTCCTGCTGCCCTGCTGTGACTTTAAACTCTCTTGAATCACTTTGTTATTAAAAAGTAGATGGTCGCCCTTTGCGGCTCCCCCACGACGGTGGGGAGATGGGCTGCGGCAGCCCTTACAGCTCTCTCTTGAATTAAGTTGACAAAAAGCAAACATCCGTTGACCAAACCGCTGCGGTTCTGCACCATGCTATGCGCAGGTTGCTGTGTCGTGTGGAAGTTGAGACTTTGCTGCCGTCTTCACAAATTCCTGCGGTGTTCCTTCTGCTTCTGTTCGGAAACTTTTATTCCCTATCATGGTTTCTTCATTCCCTTCCCCTCTTATTTAGAGAAATTCCAATCTTCTACTAATTGGAAAATCAGATACAACGTGATCCAGGGGCTCGTTGGAAATCCCACATGCAATCTGTGGTGGAGCTGGGGAGAAAGCTAAAATTTCCTGCATCCATTTTGGAACATTTTCCACGCTACTGTAATTCTTTACTCCATCGTGCAGATATCACACTGACGGAGACCTGGGCTCCTCAGAGGCACTGCCAGCTCCACACACACTCCAGGTTGTCCTCTCCAACCTGCTCCAAATGAAGATAGAAATCTTTCTCTGTTCTATCAAGCCTGCGTGACCAATGCGATTACTGTAGATTCAAAGAAAATTTATTTCTGTTGCTTGTGGAGGTGCTCACATGCAGCAAAACCTTCAGGGACTCTTGCTTTGTTATTTGACATAACTCAGTGCACAATCACAAAATAACGTTTTCAAGTATTTGTCACAATCAGGCCTGGTTTTGGTGAGACTGTGCCACACTGCGTCTGGGACCAAGAACTGGATCTCTGCCAAACCTCAAGTTTTAAGAAAATCTTGAACTGCTTGGAGGTTCAGATGCCCTCTGAGAAGTTTGAGTTTCTGGTCTCTGGCAAGTTAGTGTTCTGACTTTTGTGCCAGGTTTTGTCATTTCCTACTTGTGGTCCCTTGTCAGTGGTGGGCAGAGAAACGCAGCCTCGGAGGGCAGAAGGCACCAGGCCCACCCTTCCCTCCTGCAGACCCGTCAGCAATGGCAGGCAAAGGGTTTCAGCCCTGCGTTTCCCTTCACAAATCTATGGCGATACAAAACTACGAGCCAGAGCTTTTCACAGGGTTTCTTGTGCCATAGCTTTGCCCGCTTCTAGCACCAGCTGAGGGGTAATTTGGCAGGCTGCTGGCTGAAGGATAACTCGGTGCTAAGGGTGGTGGTGAGTGCCGTGCCCGCTGGGTCTGAGAAGCAGCCGGATCGTGCCATTTCTTGTCTCCGTTGCCCAAACCAGGTTTCCAGCCTTTCCCACACATCTGGGTGTTATTTGTCGTGGACGCATGAGAAGCAAAAGACTCAGCTCCTTAGGACAGGCACCGGAGGCCAGCAAGGCTTTGTGGCATTGGAGGGGATGGGAAGGTGCGTCGCGGCGGGGTTTCTCCATGTTTTACCACCAGGAGACACCTCCTTCCCCCAAGCACCAGCCCTGTTACCAGCAGTGATGCACCCTCCCACCCAGCCCCATACTGGTCTTGGGACCACAGAGCCCCCATCACTACTGGTGCGCTGCCACTGCCTTGCCCGCAGTTGTCTCTGGGGAGCGTTTCCCTGACTTTAGAGCAAGAAATGGCCACGTAAAATGAAATAAAATACTTCCCTGAGCAAGTGAGGCAGGTCCCGGCTGGCTGCAGGGCCGGCGGGACGATGTGCAGGAGGAAGAGGAGGGACGGAGCATGCTGAGCTCACTCTACCTGGCTGGCGAAAGGGGAGGGGGCCCCTGGAGACTCGTTGACCAGTGTTTTGGCTGTTTGCTCTTCTGATTTTGTTTATTTTTTTCTTTGCGGAGAGTGAGCGAGCCCCAAGGAGAGACCTGATGTATAGAGCTTTATTTCCATCTCCTGCCTGCTTTATGGTGTTCTTCCTTACCTCTGTGGGTAAACGTTGGCTCTTTAGTGGCAATGACTGCATCTATTATGCAAGGCTGAGGAAGTGGTGAAATAACAGCATGAGAAATGTGCTCGAATGAGTATTCAAATGCGAACATAACGAGTGCAGTCAGTGTAGCACCGAGTCCTGAGGGACGTGGGAGCTTTGGTTCGACTTTTATTTCTTTAAAAAGAAAGCCTTAACCCTCCCACCCCCTGGGTATTATTTTCAAATTAATTACTCTCATTAGATTAATTGTGTGAGTGCCTGTTCCTTTTTCCCCCCTTTCAGTGGGTTAGGCTAGAACAGGGCTGCTAAAAATATAAAACCTCGGAATCACACGGCAACAATTAATCCAGAAAAAGGAATGCTATTGCTGCACACACTGTCCTTGTTTAACAGATAATAAATAACAATTAATAAATGATCCTGTGTTGGAGCACTCCCTCCCCCCAGATGTAATGCTGATAAATTTCTCCCTCGCTTGGGGGTTAGGGAACGCCGGCTGTTTAAAGGCAAACTACAAATCTAAAATGAAAATTGAGTTCTGCCTTGTCATATGGCTCAAATGCCCTCCTGTCTAGGCTGGGGTGGGCATTCATCGCAGCCGTGATGTATGTTTTAATTTACCTAGTATATGTTATTAGATTATAAGCCCCTTAGGGCAGGGATCTCATGTTTTATACCTCTAAAGCACTGCACACACCTATTGAACTATATAAATACCTTTTACAAAATGAATTTGTCCTCCTGCTGTGAAATCCTGCCATGCCTCCTGGTTTGCATAAATATCCTAGGACAGATCAGTCTGCGGTGATTTTGACACGGGGGCTCCTGTGGAAATTCTGGTGGTGCCGACGTCCCAAACACTGTGACAAATCTGACTGTGCCGGAGAGGGGAGAAAGGTCCAATAGATTTTAAATTGGTTTGGGTTGGTGATTTTTTTAAAAAACTGTAGTCTTTTCCAGTATATTTTATGGGGGACATGCGGGAAGCCCAGTAAACTGGGACATTCAGTGAGTATTTCATGTCTTGGCTCCATTTCTACTTCAGGGCTGCGTTTTCCAGGGCTGCGTTTCCCAGGGCTGCCCCGGGGCTGGCTGGGTTCTCCTCCCACCAGGTCTTGTCTCCTGGTTTTACCCTTGCTCTGAAATGTCACCACCGATGGGCAACCTAGCCCACTGGGGTTTCACTTCTCCTGTGTTTTCATTTTTTTTAATCTTATCCTGCTAAATTTCTGGTTCAATACCAAAGCATCCCTCCCCCCACACCTTTGGTGCTGTAGTGCAGCATCTTTTCATTGAGGATCTTCAAAGCGCCGAAGGGAGTGATGTGTCAGGGCTCAGCGAGACCCGGTGGAGAGGAGCTCACCTTCGGTTCTTTCTGCTTGAATTCTGGGAGCAGTAAATGAGTGTGCAGGCAGCTGCTTGTCTGTGTAGGTTGTTGTGTGGTCTGGGTTCACCCACCCTGACTCAAGCCTTAGCCCCAAGCACTCTATCAATAAACTCCCCTGCCAAACTCACAGCTTCTGCTAAAGTTACAGAATATCTTAATGAAAAATATCCGGACTGCAAACACTTGAGAATCTACTGTATCTCGTAAGTTAATTTTACCTAAGCTTTTGGGTTTTTACATTACTGTGCATCGCTCTTCTGGTCTAAGTATTGGACTTTCTTTTTTTTGTGCATTTATATTGAATTATTAAGAGGAACGGGCAGACAGATTCATGTCTCTCAAATTTCTTCTCTGGTCACTGCCAAATGCAGGGTTTGTGTCCTTCATGTAGAAGTGCTAACTCAAAAAAGTTCATTAGTTTGTTCTCATTAAGTCAAAATATTATTATTAAAGCAGAGGAATCTGGAGTTAATCCCTGACTTGAGTAGAGGTGCTTGCTATTTACACCATTTTTAAATGCCATAAAACTTACCAAGCGCTCGTATCTCTGTGCTCCCAGTAAAACAGCATTACAAGAAATGACCGAGTGCTTGAGCTATTCAAAGAATACGTAAAATTTCCTACTGTGTGAGAAAGGCAGAACAAAAGGTGAGCTAAGAGCTAAATGGGATTAGGTGGAAAATATTTTTGCTTGCCCTGCTTCTGCAAATATGGCTCAGGTGGCTAGGATATTCTGGGGGGACCGACCTTCCCAGTGCACAATTCGAGCCTGCTTTCCGTGGGTGGATCTCAGAGGAAGATAACTTCAGGGTTCCCAGTAGCACGGGGGTTGAACACAACTCTACTCATCTCCAGGTCTCAGCAGAAAGCTTCTCTGCTGTCTCAGAAATGCTTCTCCAGGTGCAGCCTCAAATCTTGGGGACACCTCCAGTCAGAAAGCTCCTGCAGTGCAATTGCATAATTAAATAATCCTTGGGATATTTTGAGAGGATTTTCACCATAGTGTTTATTATCTAAACTCCAGGCTGCTCTTAATGTCCTGGCTGTTGTCTGAAGGGCAGCAAGGGAGGAAGCAGCACCTTGTTCTCTGCATCAGCCCAGACTTTAATAAGCAGTTGGGTGGTTTGGAACTCACAGCAGAGCGGGTGAGATGAAAATCTGGCAGGTGACACCACCGTCCTGTAGGAAATCAGTCACAGGGCCCGTTCTCTACTTTCTTACCGCTTCTGCACTGGGAGGACATGGACCGGGGTGCACGCAAGGCCAGTGTACAACATCATGAGAGCGAAACAGTGTGTCCTGCTTCCCCCAGGGCTTTGTGCGGGTTTATACAGCTGACCTGTGATATCGCTGCACTCATAATCGTCTGGTGTGAGATCAGCATCCCTGTTGCTAATATTGAATAAAAAGTGTTTCCTTTGGTACTCGTGAAGGACACAGCTGAGCAGAGCTCTGCGTGATACCCCACAGCTGCTTCTTTCGGTTCGGTCCCACAGAAATCGCCCTGCTCCAGCTGGCCATGGTGCCTCTGGACAGCACAGCACGTGTGCCATGGGATGTCATCGGAGCTGTCTCACCAAGCGCAGGCTCCCGGTGGGGATGCTGGGTGGGGGACAGCAGGCTGGGTCAGCTCCACGTGGTGGCCCCAGCCATGTCACTGCTTGGCCCTTCGCATTGCATGAACCGGCCGGAAAATGATTTATTAGTTTTCACTTGGCTCAAGCTCACCGCTCAGTCTGTGCGTGCCTTGGAAAGCTGTGGACAGAGCTGGCCTGAAACCAGGGAGCCTGGAGACAAACTGGGAAGATGGAGAAACGCAAAATAAAAACGTGATCCAGTAAAACAAAGGAACAACATTTTCCAACTTCAGATTGTTAGAAAGGTTCATTCGGGATTTGGTTTGGCTGGGAGTGATGGTGAACCAGCCCCTCTCCAGCTTCAGGCCATGGGCAGATGTCCTCTCCTGGGTCCAGCTGTCCCCACTGGGGCCGTAACACTGCAGCTGTTGGGGGTTCCCATGCATGCGGCTCTGATGGTGGGAAAACTCTTTGGAGGGTGCATTTCTGGCCCAGCGATTCCCCAAAAGCCACCCGTAGGGTAGCCACCCTCCCCGGCTTGCTCCCGTCTCAGGCATGTTGCGGCAGGTCCAGCAACACCACCCGTGTGTGACCATTTCCACATGATTTGCACGTGTTGGCAGTTGGCTGGAGAGAGCTTTTCCTTCTCTTTTCTGTGCTTGTGTTTTGCTTCATTCACGTGCGTCTCGGCTGCTTCCCCCAGGAAGGAAACATCAGGTGGGTTTTATGCCTCAAACAAGTTGGGGCATGAGCCAGGGCTGGGGCAGAGACCCCTTTGGCAGTGGGGTGGTCTCCTGAGTCATCGGCCACCACGTAGGGCAGATGCTTTGCACAGCACCAGTGTCTGGGCTTCACCAAGGGTTTGCTGAGACCTCCATGGTGTCCGAGGCGAGGAAGATGCAAGTCCCTGGGTCACTGGGCTCAGGCCAGAGGTAGCTGCAGTTGCTGATCACACCTGTGCAGTCCCCTGACCACCTCCAAGCCTGCCCCTGCTCGCTGTCCAGGTCCCTGGGGCTCTCCCTGGCCCTCTCCAATGCCACACCATCTCCTGGGACTTTCTGGAGTTTGCTTTGGGAGAAGGGGAGATGTCCGCCCAGAAGATGTCCACCCAGATCCCTCAGGAGAGCAGCTTCCCGTTAGCAGGTTGACCCTTTGCTATCAAATGTCTTTTTGGGGCAGCATTTGGAGCTGGTAGCATCAGCACATGGAGGCAGCACTGAGAAAGCACTCTCTCCTGGCACACAGGCATGCTGGCCAGCCATTTACCTGGAGCATCTCTGGCCACCAACTTGGGTTCCAGGTGTCTCACAAACTAGATGCCATGTGAGGTCTCTCTCACGAGCAGCATGTACATGGCAGCCCTCAGCTTCATCCAGACTACATCTGAGCTGCTTCCTGCCTGCAAAGCAGGGTCCAGTGCTGCAGGGATGGGCAACGTAATTCCAAGCGCCCAGAGCTACCTTCATTCTCCATGGACTGGATATGAGACTGCAGCTTTCCTCTGTCCCCTTGAAGGGCTCCTCTAGTTGCCTTCCACCTCCACTGCAGGCACGTTGGAGGTCAGACCTTCATTTTACAGAGCGGGAAAGCACTGAAATTCAGCTATTTCACACAGCGAGGAATTCATGGAAAGGGGACGCTGTGTTCCTGTCCTCCAAGCACCCTCCAGTCCCTCTGGATCTGCAGAGAGCTGGTGGACGGCAAAGATTCCTGCTGCCTGCAGGGCTGGCAGGGCTGGCATGTGGGGGGCCGGAGCCACCTTGGTCCCTGCACAGCAGAGATTTGGGGTCAAGCTGGTGGCCGGGGTCTGTAGGGGCGGACCATTGGTATAACTGCACCCACGTGGCAGTTGTGAAGCAGGATGCTGGTTTTCTGCCTGCACGGACACATGCGGCCACTGCAGCAGGAGCTGTTCCCGGGGATGCCCTGGCTGGCTGCGGTGCTTCGGGCACGCCAGTGTGCTGCGACTCCTCGTCCCAGGGAGGACGCAGACCGGCTGGTTTCATGTCTGGCTGTTGACAGGCCCCAGTGACGTCTCCGTGACTTGCGCTCTATTCTTTGCACCACTTTGACGCCACGCTGAGGCTGGTCTTAAGGGAGATGTCTGTTACCTCGCAGGGCGAGCTGAGATGGAGGCTGCAGGATTTGTGTGCTGCTTCCTCGTTTTGCAAGAGGAGAAGCTGGGGAAGAGCAAGCACCTAAGCCCCTGTGAAGCTCTCGCACCCTTTGTGTTTGCCTGCAAAGATTTGGGGAGGTTCCCCAGCGGCAGGAAGGTCTTTTTTTCTGGGGAGCTGCTGTTTACTTCAGTGGCATGGGTGTTGAGCGTGGGATTTTAACGTCTCTGAGCATGAGCGTCCACCGTGGCATTGTTCCCGCAGCCCTGGCTGCGCGCTCGCAAGCCTGCTGCAGGCTGTACTAAAAATAGGATGCAAACATCATCCCTCCGCCACCATCCAATCAGTGGCACGGCGCGGGGACGCGCGCCCCGCTTGCCGTCAGCTGCCTCTTCCCTCCAGCTCCCAGGCTGTTGACAACTCCGGACAGACTGGAGAGGGGGATGGTTCTCCTTCTAGGAGAGAAAACAAGAGCTGCTCGTTGGGAGTCGGAGGAGAGCTGGGCGTTCGAGCACACGGGGACGCACAGCAGAGTGACTCACTCAAGCCTCGTGCCCTTTGCTGCCCCAAAACTCTGCTCTGGCTGCTTATGTTGGAAAAGCAATCGGGAAAGGCTGGAAGCTAAGGTGAAGAGTGAGATCATTTCCAGTGGTGTAGCCAGAGGTCTTATCTGTAGTCTTAGCTGCAGATTTGGTTATGAACAAGTAGGGTGAGGTTTGCTGCTCTCATCTGCAGGACACCCAATTTTTCCAACATGCTGCTGTGACCTGGAGTCTCCGAGACCCTGTCCCCTTTCCCAGGAGCATAACTGGGAGGCAAGGTTTTGGAAAAACTAGCCAGGGGGGTTTGATTTGATGGTATTCTAACGTGTGCTGTTAAGCATTACCAAGTTGCAGATTATTTGCAGTAGCAAAGGGCAAGATGCATTTTTTCTTCCAACAGTTGATTCAAAACTGTTATTCTGTTTCCTCTACCATAATTGTTCTGTCGATAGCGCTTTACAGAATATTTACAAGATCTAGTAAATGCCATAAAGTGCCTATAATCTTAGACAAATACAATATACAAGCCATTGCTTCAGATGCAAGCACCTTTGCCAGAAATGTAAATCAAATCTTTGCTGAGCCTCAGAACATGGAAGATAGTATTTAGGTTTTACTAGGTTTCAGTTCTATAATTCCTGTACTTTCCAAGGTTGGGTTAGGGGTAGACATGCCAAAATCCTAAGGGGGAACCTGTAATTACAAGATTCACAGCCTGTTTATACAGGCTGATGAAACCTGAATAGGTCTGACAGCTACTGCCTTCACTTCCAAACTTAGAACTGCATCTCCCACCCTTGGAGCACTGGGAGTTTTATCTGTTGTTCATAGCAGGGTGATGTTGTAGTGCTTTACTTCGCAAGACAGACCCTGTAGGCTGTTTGTCCTGTTGGTGAAGTTAGGAAAGGGCCACTTACCTTTGCAGTTCCCATGGCTGGGGTGATACCGCTTGCTCTGGTTTGTATGTGTTGGCTGGACAGCTGTGCACTACTGGGAGGATGTTCTGGCAGGCTCAGTGGATGCAGAGCTCTGGTCTCTCCCTGATCATGCGTGTCATTTCCATAAACCCCAGTGGAAGTCTGGGAATCGGCACCCCAGAGACACTCATCAAAACCATCCAAAGCCAAGACATGTCAAAGGATCCCAGACTTGATGGAGGTACCCAGGAAAGTGTCTTTCTATGGGCCTCTTGCTTTTCTAAGCCTTAAATCTATGCTAAGTTTTCCCAGAAAACAAAGTGGGAAGGACAAACACATGGGACTCTCCCTGACCCTGCTCCAGGCAGGAATTACAGTATGTTTTAAGAGCAACTGAAAGCTGCTCATTTCTGCTAACCCCATCCTCTGTGTCCCATGTCACGCTGCAGCTGCAAGGGCTCTCTGCCTAGATTTTGACTAGATTTGGTATTTGAAGTCTTCCAGATGTCAAGACACAGCCGAGAGCTGGAGCCCTACCTCTGCAGCCCTGGTGCAAGGACCGTGCTCCTGGCCCAGCTGCGAAGAGGCCACAGTATCCCAACCCTGAGAGATCTGTTCGGGGACAAAAGGGCAGAATACATCGGGAAAAGCTCCTGGGCTGATGCTGCCAAATTTGGATATTTTGCAACTCCAATGAGAGGCAGAGCAGAGACATTTATGTTCATGGTTAGTGTGTTGAGCTGCGATGCAGCTTCTCCACCCTTCCCAGGAAATCAGTTCCTGCAAAGCCACATCCATATTCAGCCGGGCTCTGACCCATCCAGATGCCCCATTGCTCCCCTGCTGGTTCTCCCAGAGGTTTTTCCTGGAGCCAGGAAGATCCTGTCTGACTCCATTATCAGGTCCTTCAAAAAAGAATCAATGCAGGAAACCCAGCCACCCCAGCTCCACCCTAAACCCTATTATTCACAAACAAATCGCTTTTACTAAACCTCATTCACCAGGAGGAGCCTCTCCTCTTTCAAATACAGGAAAGGATTTTTTTCTCCCATTCCCAGCACTTTTTTCCTGCCATGCTCCAATCTTGCCCTGGGGGCCTTCCTCCCAGCAGCCTGCATTGCCACCATCAGTGCCCTCCCATCCACAGCCAGCAAACCCAGCCTCATCTCCTCCTCCTCCTCGCCCTGCTGCTGTATCAGTGTCCTGGGATGGCTCCCTGCGAGCAACAGGCTCTGCCGTGCCCCAACTACATGTTTTATTTCCCTCCAAGTTATAAGTAAAATAACATTATCTCATTGCATTACATCGCTCTATGCCAGGGGCTCTGCGGCTTTTTGTAATGTCAGAGCAAGAGCCAGGGAAGGGCTCGGTGCTCAGAGGGGAACAATAGGCGTTTAAAAAAATCACCATTTCTTTTGTATTAGGTGCATACTTTAAAAGGATCGTTCTTCCCCTTTTAAAACACTATCCAAGTTTCTTGCTGGGCAATTAACATTCCCCAAATGACAGTAGCTGCGAGTTGTAGCTGTGGAAATGGGTGCTGGTGGAAAGACATATTATACTAAAAGGTTGGTTTGGTGGTTGTTTTTTAAAGGGAGGATGTTTTCTATTAATTATCTTTTATATACTCAAACACTGTCTCCCATTACTCTTCCAAGTCAGGGACAGTGAGAGATGTGTCAGGGCTGGGGAACAACACACAAGCAGTAAGATTAATTGACACTTAGAAATCAGATTGTGATGAATAGATCTCAGCCTCCCAAGGAGATCCATCTTCTTTAGGGTGCATTTAGGGCTCAGGCTGCCTTTAATATATGCAATGAAGCATCTTTACCTTGCATATGATACTGGTGCTAACCCCATGGCATGACATCCTCGCCGTGTATGGCTGGCTGGTGATAGGATATTTTACAGTCCACCGGTTAGTGGTTTCTTGCTTTTTGTAGGTACTTTTTAAAGTGCTAGAGCGCAGTGTACATGAATCCGATGGCCAACAGCCTAAGGGCTTCTGAACCTCCGGAGGGGCCCAAGTTTTTCTCTTTTCTTTCCCACTCTTCAACACAGACGCATTTCATTTAAAGTGTAAGAGACATTGTCACCCTCAGGCAAACTGCCCCCTCCCCAAACTCCTTTTTAATCAGGCTATTTTCTGATGGTCTACCTCTCAGTTCAGCATTCAAAGCACCACAGATGCTCCTGTGGAAGTGATTACAATTTCATTAGCTGTACGAGCTAGGCAGGAGGAGAAGCGATACAGGAGGGGTTTGATTCAGCCTCGGGAGGAAGGACGCAGGGTACGCCTATCAGGGAGAAGACAGAAAAACAGATGCCCTGAACGTGTCAAGCCACATTTAAAAGAGCAATGCAAATCGGTGAGCCTGCAGGAATCCCGCCGCGGTGGGAGCCGGGCAGCGGGCGCGGTGCACACCGAAGCGACCTGCCCTGGCACCTGCAGCACTTGCAAAGCAGGGGCTGTGGGTGCATCTTTGGGGTTACCCCAGCCCTTTCTGACTGCGAAGCTGGGGAGAAAGGGGGAGGGAAATATTTCTGGTGGCATCTGCCTTTCCCCATGGGGTCCCTGCAGCCCTCGCTGCGGCGCAGCAGCTTCTCCCGTCCTCTACCTGCCTGACTTCAGCTCCGCTCCACTACCAATTACTTATTCCGCTGTGTACTTTCCTGTAACTACCCCTTTGAAAAACAAATAAGCGGTTGAAAACAAACACATTTAGCTAGCCGTTTACATGGCACTTGACAAACACAGATTACAGCGTGTTCCTGCCCCCAAAGACTTTACAGTCTCGGGAAGGCAACACAAACATAAAACAACAGATCCTGGGAGGAAGAGCTGAGGCAGTTGCTGGTGATGTGCCTGAAGGGGGGAGGGTGGGGAGGGAGAGAGGAGGGGTTCTGCCTGACATTTGGGAAACGCTGGGAGGGAGACCATGTGTAGCTCTGCCAGCCCAGCTTTTGCAGGGTGAACCGTCCTGGCTCCCTCAGCACCATCGGTTTGCCCTGGCTGTAGGGAGGCAGCGTGTGCCTCAGTAGCTTTAAAGCACTTTGGGTTTGAGCAGTTTTTAATTGCTTGTTTGGATATTTTCAAGTGCGTGAAGATGACTTGATTGTCCTTGGTCCTCGCTGTGGCATCATCCCTGCCCTCCGAGAGACACGCACGCATCCCTTCCTGCCGCGCAGAGGGGACAAGGGTGGCGGGGACAGCAGAAACCTGGTGGCTTTGAGAAACAGGGCAGGAAATGTCGAGGAGTAAGGACAGAGGAGGCTGGAAGAAGCAACACCTCGGCACTCGCTGCGCAAAAGCAGGGGGTCTCCTCCACATGCAGGGCTTGCTGCTGAAAGGGGATGCTGCATTCCCAGCATATATTTTCTTTTTTAATAATGCTGTGCTTTAAAATCCAGCGCTGACAAGGAGGGAGGAGAAGGGGATAGAGCATTTCAGCATTAACACTGCTCTTCTGTTCATAATAACATGCTGGTACTTTTAGGAGTGTCTCGGAGCTTAAGGGGTGAAAGGTGAAGTTATCTTTCAAGAACAGCTCTAACACTACAGAGCTACTTAATGCGAGCTGGGAATAATACAGGGCCACAAGTTTAACCGGACAATGTTGTACTGGGTTGGTTTCATCCTGTCCGCATTGGATTGTAGCGTTTTCCCATTGAGTCAGGGGTTTAGCCTTTTTTTTCCCCCCCTCTTCCTTTCTTCCCTTCTCTCCCTCCCCCCTTCCCTTAGACCCAATTAGCGTATATCTGCTTTGCTGATGCAGCGATGGTTCCTTCTGCTGCCAGGATAAGTGCCGGGCTGCTCCTGCAGCGGCGGCCGGCATTGCAGCGTTCTTCTGTCGGCCCCTGGAGTGCCAGTGTGATTGCAGGGAGCGCAGCGCTTGCCCTGTGTGTGTGTGCATTCACGTGCATGCCCGCATGCTAAATCTCTCCCAGCAAGCTGTGCTGTGCACAGGAGAGCAGAGGCGATTGCTTTTGCAAGGGCTTTTGTACGAGGGGAAACTCTGCAACCTTCAGTATTTGTCACTTTTCCCTTGTTCAGTATGGCATGATGCAGGGAATACCTGTGTGGGTCTCCTCCCCTCTCCCCAGCCCCAGACGAGGCTGGTGGCTGGGAGCAGACCCTCCCGGAGGTGCCTGGGAGTGCTGCTCTGGGCAGGTTGCTGGGATTTTGCTCTTCTCCCTAGCTCTGGAGGAGTCATCTGCATCATTCATTGCTGCCTTGGCAGGCTGAGCAGATGCTTTTGTAACCAACCTCATGTTTCTCAGGGCTGGGGCAAGTCAAAATCTTGGGAACATTTCCATATCCTTGCCTAGGACATGGGAACAAGCGAAGGATAAGCCCAACAATGCTGCCTCCCTCTTGCAATACTCCTTTTCTCATTTTATTTTGGACCTGGGCACTGCAGGGCAGGTCGTAGGAAGTAGCATGATGTGACGCAGCCTGGATGGAGTGGATGTTTGTTAAGACGGATGGGGCTTTCCATGAAAAACAAGGGCCTTGTTTTCAAACTCAGGGCCATATTTAAATCTGCAAACTCTGGGCAGTGGAAAACAAGCTGCTCCTTGAGCTACAGCTTGCCACAGGCATTGAAATTTCCTTTGTTGGTGCCAGAGCCTGGCAAAGCAGACTGGTCACGGCTGCCACCATGGGAGAGGCAAGAGCTGGTGGGGAATTGTCAGCATGTCATGAGACCATGAGCAAGGATTCACATCAGACCTTTACATTTGTATTATCTTAGAAAATACTAGAGATCCTAGTTATATAGCCTTTTCTGTGTTATTTTTAGTTCAGCTTCTAAAGAAGTGTGGTTTAGGCAATTGCACTCCTTGTACTTGGCTGAGACTGGTTGGCAAGCCTAACCTACTAACTTCTCAGCTCAGTGCTTTGCTTCAGTGGCATGTGATTGAAGGAGTAAAATCTCAGTGATTTTAACTACACATTTCATAAAAGTTGGTGCGCAGGTAAAGGAAAGAGACTTTAATAGTAAAAGACCCCACTGAGAAGGGCTGCAGCATGGGTTCTGGCAGTGTGAAACATCAGAGGACCCACCTGGGAAAAGAGATCTTAAACACAGGCAGAAAATAGTCACGTTACGAAATATTAGGCACCAGAGAATCCCTTCCAGACTAAGGTTTCTCTAAGTGCAGCGTCTGATGTCTCTAATGGGATGCTCTCAGAAGTTTTCCCGTGGTCAGGACATTCACCCCTGTCTCTCTTCTGGATTCTTTAGTGTTGGTTTCTAAGGGGTTGAACCCACAATCTGCCTTGGACAAAAGGCCAGGCAATGAGACATGATGCATAGCAAATCGGGCTTCGTTAGTCCTCCTGTTGGCAGAATTACTTTCCTACACCAGTGGGATAACATATGTTCAGCAAGTGACCACCATCTTGGTGCCCATCTTGGCCAGTCTTCTTCAAGCATAGCCCTCTGCCCTGCGATCCAGATGTGACCTGATACACATGGTGAGACAGTTCTGGAACTTCTGGAGAGGCTGTAAAGCCAACAGTGCTGAGAGCAAAAGAAGCTGGCACAAATTTTAGCGTAGCAGCAAGGAAGGTGTCAGCTGATTTACTGCTCAACAGTTTGGCTTTGTATGCTTTGAAACCACCGCCTTCCCCCTTGTTCTGTTGGAACTTCAAAAGAAAACTAGACCAAACACTGGGAAGGTACCAAGCTGCCACGATCCCAGAGTGTCGGCAGCATCAGTGGGTTGAGTTTTACTGGAAAGCTGGATTTTTTTCTTCTTCAGACTTTCTGTGCTAGAAAGCAGGGTAGCCAGACAAATATTTGTTCACTGACTCCCTCCTCTTTGCTGTGCAGCAGGGATTGTGTGGTTTCAATTTCAGTGTATTTTGGGAATGTGCCTTTCCCATTGGCACCCTGCAGCAGCATCCCGAAGCTGAGAGGTCGTGAACAGCTGAGCTGCTCTCTTGCATGAAGCTGAAGGCAAAGTTCCGGAGGGGGAATCATTGCAGTCGGCTGGAAAGGTCCCCTGGAGCAGCCAGGCTGCAGCGGCAGGATATTGCTCCCAGGTGGAAGAAGTAATGGAGGAAAATATTGTGGAGTTTTAAAGATTTGAGCCTCCAAATTGCCCACTTGCTGCAAGAGGAGTGTTCCTGTTGCTCACAGTCTGGATCTGGTCCTGGGGCACGGGGTAAGTTATAGCATTGCTGCCATAACCGGGCCTTTCCATCCGCATGCATGGCAGGCGTGCAGCAGAACTGCCCATCATCAGCATCTTCTCTTGCCCAGGTTATATACATTCCCTTCCTGCCCAGTGCCAGGGGCATATTTTTGCAGTGACAGCTAAGGGACTGGGTGTGTGGCATTTGCTGGAATCTGCTTGGGATGAAACTGTGCTGAAGGAAGCACAAAACCCACGTGGCATCAGTGTCCGTCAGGCAGGGATGGTCAGTGTGGCCTCGTGCGGCACCAGTGGCTCCCTGCAAGGCTTCCTTGTCCCCTGGGGTCAGCATGGAAATATCATCCTCATTCCTCACCAAAATGTCTTTGCCAGCATCAGGGTGATTAGCCAGAGGCTCCCGGTCAGACTCATTTTCTCCTTGTCTGCCTGTACCTTGGGGATTTTCAAAAGCCCCAGGGCTAAACCTTCCTTTGGGCTGCGGTATCTTCTCGGTGCAATAAATACCATCAAAAGAGAAAAGAAGCATGTTTGGCAAAAGGCTCTGGCTGCTCCTGCTCTTGGGCGACGCTGCAAACGCAGCAGGCTGCGTCACGTCCTCACGGCGCTCCACGGGGTGGGCAGTTTTTGCAGGGAGGAGGAAGAGACTCTGGCTCTTGTGCCTGATGATGCCGAGAGATATCAAATCTCCTCACACAGCTGCGGTTTGTATAATCCCTCTGATGTTTCCTCCTACCTGCAGCTTCTTCCCACTGGCTTTTAATGAGCGAAGGTGACAGTAAACTTACATAATGAAGGGCAAAGTCTAATTGAAGTTTGATCATTACTTTGCAAGACTCTGTTTTGTGGCTATGAACCCCATGCCAGGCTACGCCTCACTCTGCCTCATCTGCTCGTCCTTGCAGATGAGATGCTGCCTCAGGAGGGCCTGTCGCAGCCTGAGCAGCTTAAGGCAGATTAGGATCTTAATTCTTCAGAGAATGATCTTCTGATCTCCTTCCCTCCCTGCCAGTCAGCAGCAGCTCCGCAGCCCCACATCTCAGCTTTCTGCCTCTGAGTGGAGATGACAGCCGAGATGTGCGGGCAGGGGAGCTGAGAAATCCATGGTTTGAGATGCACGTGAGGAACGAGAAGAAGTCGTCCGAAGGTCCTTGGGTGCCACGTGGTGTTGCTGACCCACAGCCATGAGTCGGAGGTGGAGGATAGTGCAACTTTGCCATCGCAGCAGGATGCCAGACTGGCTGAGTTACCCCCTCCGCCAGCCTGGTGATTAACCCATCCTGCTCCTCCTTTTTTTGGAGGTGCCTTACATATTAAGGACAAGCAGAAAAATCAGGCCTTCAGCCAAGAAATGAGCTGCTGGGATTGCAGGTGAGGCTGGGAAGTGTCATTCCTCACGGCATCACTCCCATGTGCACCAGCTCTGTCTGGTGGCTTCTGAACCCTGCAGAGCTCAAAGGGGCGAAATTACAGCACATGGAATAGGAAAATAGCAGATATTGTGGAGACGGGGGAGTGCAAATCAATGAAAAGGATTTTGATGGAAAAAGGTATCTAGAAGAAGCCGTAACGAGTAAATGCAGCATGAAGTGCTCTGTAGGAAGACCATAGGCTGGGATGCTGCTGTTCGTCTCCCTGGACGCATGCCAGCTGGCTTTGGTCAGTGGCTCTTCCCAGAGCTTTCTGTGTCTTTTCATCTCCTGTCTTGCAGATGTCAAGCCCTGACTGTAAAGGGCCTTATTTTAACATCTTGTACCTGTGCAGGAATGAGGGAAAAATGGCACAGGCAGTCATACTAAACAGGTAACACATATCAAAAGATGTTTTCGTGCTGAGCTCATCAGAAGTGCAGATGAACCTGGTGTGCAAACCCTGCTCTCCCTGGCCTATGAACAGCGATTTGGATATGGGCAGCGGGAGCCCATCTCCAGGAGATTTTTCCCTCTTGTTTCTGAGCTGCAAACCAGCATACTGGTACCTACATAATCCCACTGTGGACCCAGAGGGGTTTGGGGTTGAGAGGGCAGAGGGCTGTGATGATATTTAAAGCTGCCCCAGCCACTCGGAGGATGTGGCCATCATTCTTGTGTCCTGGCAGCTTGCTGGGTCCTCGCCGTGAACCCACAGCAGAATAAATAGGCTGCTTACCCCATCCTTCTCCTGCTTGGATCACAACTTTTGATTTTGTCATAAAGCTGCTTGACTTGATTGAGAGCGCCATAATAATGATACTTACTGAGGAGGTTTCATCCAGCAATCTGAAATTGAGGTCCAACGATCCCCATTAATGAGCCTTTTATTGCGCCCATCTGGCGAGCAGGGCTGGAGCACGTTCCCATTGCTGCCGGCTGAGGCTCGTCCCTTACCTCGTTGGCACATCGCTGCACCTCGTTTACCCCAGCATGGCTCTGCAGGGCCTTAGATGCCAAAAACCTCTGAAGCTTGGGTTCTGCATGACCTGGGCACATGTCTCTGTCTCCCTTTGTGGAGCTCCTCACGGGAGGCAGAGTTACGACGTGGAAATTACTCCCAGAACTTGCCCAGGGAAGGGCACTGGGTGTTACTGCCCTTTGCACTAGCTGCATTAATAATGGCATTTAAAAAAGGAAAGAAAAAAAAATCTAGTGGCAGCTGGTAACTTGCAGACGTCCTCGCTCTCCTCCTTTGGCAGCAGCAAGGCTGAGGTTTAATTTGGAGGCTACTTTGCTGGATTTTTGAGAACCGTATAAATCTCTGTTTTGTAAACTATCCAGGGCTTTTATGTATCACTGCTGCTAGTCCTCTCAACTCCCCAGGGACTGCATGCCAGGAAAGTATGTCCTGTTCAGCAAATCTTTATTTATTCCTTTAATCCTTCACCACGGTGGGGTGGCATCTCAGTGTGCGTCACCTCACTGGGGACACAGGTGACACCATGGCATGGCCTGAGTACCCAAAATACAAGTGCGAGGAACAGCAAGGCGGATGGCGAGCAAAGAGATGGGTGCTGCTGCGGGCTGGCGGGGGGGACAGCTGTCGGCAGTCGAGCTAATAGACTTGTGAGTGCTGCTGAGATAAAAGAGCAAACAAAGACAGATAAACAAGGCAAAGGGAGGCAGGAATGGCTTTTCTTTGCTGCACGGGTTGTTTGACTGGAGGCTGAGGGAGGTGGTGGAGATGGTTTGTGTTCCCCTGCAGCACCTCGGGTGCAGTGGGATGGGGGCTGCGAGTCCCCCTGTTCAGCCACGGCAGCTCCGGCAAATGCTGGACTGGATTTTGCATTTCCCCCAGCGGCTCCTGGCCCAGGCTGATGCAGCGGCGTGGCATGTCAGTCCATCTGGGCTATTTTCTGAGCTCATCCCTGTGGCACTGGAGAGTTCCCATGGTATCTGGGCGAGGGAACAGCTTTTATGCTTTCACTATCCTTGGAGTTTTGTTGCTTATGAGTCATTTGCAAAAAAGCCCAAAACATGCTTGTGCTGTGAGTGGTTTTCTGAGAGCAGCCAGCTCCTCAGGCACCACCGCCCGCTGCCCTCCCCGCTCTCTTCTCTCTTTCTCTTATGGCTGCTGGGCCTAAACCAAAGTGGGTGAAGTCCATGGAGAGGCTCCTTGTCCACGGGGTTCGAATCAGCCCCTTTGCAAAGAAAGCTCGAGGCCATACAGAGGCATCACAGTTGTCTGACTGGCAACCCACACAGGGTCCGGCAGCCAGGGCAAATGCTTTGGTAAATGCCCATTTTCACTCCTCTGGTTGTGTTCATGTTTCTTTCCCCTCCCTGTCCTCGGGGGATTACAGGGTAAACCCCAACTCACACCCTTTAGGATCAGGGGTCTCCCATAGCCCAGGATGCAGGTGGCAGGGAGGGCACCATGGAGCAGAGGACAGCACAGAGGCTGTCCAGATACTTCAGCTACTGATACACATGGAAGCCCTCCAATTCCCCACTGAACACAGGACACACCACCTATAACGTGCAGCATCTCTCAGATGACCATACTTCTGGCTGGCATCTTTGCTCAGACATGCAACGTACCTGCCACCGTGACAGCCTGACGGCCATGGATTATAATAGGATTTGTTCCACGTCTATAAACTGTTATCCTAAATATCATCCCAAATCCTTTGATGCCCAGTGACAACCTGTCTCTTTAAATGTTTTCCCCCCCCTGAATAAAGTGGCATGCTCTCAAATCATCAGGAATTCCACGTATCCACCATATAATTGGACTATATTTTATATGTCTCCTAAAATATTGATATAGTTACATCTTATTCTAACAATGAAGCGACGCAGAACAGAGCAGAGACTCACCATGGCCGTATTATAAATAATGCTGCCAAGCTGGTTGGGATTATCAGCAGAAGAACTTGTTAGCCTCTTGGAGAGCAGATGCTTAATTAGAGCTGGGTGACACAGATGGGTGCTTAATAAGGGGAAAACATGTGTTTTGGTCTTCAAAAAGAGCTGGGACCAGTTGGTATGGGTTTTGCCACCTTATACTTAGCTATTTGCCCAACTACTTCTCCCCTACCCTCCAGTTAAGAGCCCTAGGTCCAATTCCATCGTCATCTTTGATGATGGATATTAGTTAGATATTAGGTAACATGAATGTTGAGCTGAGGTCAGGTTCAGATGCCGCATTTTGTGCTTCCAGAGGCCTGCTAATGTTTTGGGAATCACCTTCCCAAAGGCCTCATGCAAGGGGTTACGGTTGGGGCATGACAGAGTTGAAGAAAAGGGATCCCTGTGGGGATGGGGAGTGGACACATTTGCAGACTAAACGAGCTTTCTTTGATCTGGTTTGGCTTTCACTACAGAGAATGGCTACGAGAAGCAAAGCTATAATCTTGACAAAATCTGAGGTGCTTAGTGACAGAATTGGGGTATTTACATGATGGTGGGAGACAGGACTTGGGGTGTTTCAGATACATAATCCATATTTCTGCCTCTTCATGTTCAGTTCGGGTCTCTAGTTTCACGTTACCTGAAGAGGGTGGAAGAAGTTTCTGGTGTTTAATCCCGGGGCCACTGATGGTTGCATGTCCCTTGGTGAGGCGTCCTCGCTCCATTGCGCCCCCTGTGAGAGCGAGACCGCTCCCCACTTCTGCTTGCTGGGCAGGATCAGCGCCCAGCACAGGGGTCCTCTAGCTGGGACATCTGTGGCCTGGTCTGCAGAAGCCCATGATACTCCCATCAGTGGCAGGGTGGTTGCTCTGCATGTCCAAAAACCAAACTCCTTTTCTTCTGGGATGACTCCAAATGGAGGTAGTAAAAATTCAACGTTTAGCTATGGAAATGGTGGTCACGCTTAGAATCATAGAATCATAGAATGCTTTGGGTTGGAAGGGACCTTTAGAGGTCATCTAGTCCAACCCCCCTGCAGTGAGCAGGGACATCATCAACTAGATCAGGTTGCTCAGAGCCCCGTCCAACCTGACCTGGAATGTTTCCAGGGATGGGGCCTCCACTGCCTCTCTGGGCAACCTGTGCCAGTGCTTCACCACCCTCGTTGTAAAAAATTTTTTCCTTATATCTAGCCTATATCTTCCCTCCTTTAGTTTAAAACCATTACTCCTTGTCCTGTCACCACAGGCCTTACTAAAAAGCCTGTCCCCATCTTTCCTATAGGCCCCCTTTAAGTACTGAAAGGCCGCAATAAGGTCTCCCCGCAGCCTTCTCTTCTCCAGGCTGAACAGCCCCAACTCTCTCAGCCTGTCCTCGCAGGAGAGGTGCTCCAGTCCTCGGATCATTTTTGTGGCCCTCTTCTGGACCCGCTCCAACAGCTCCATGTCCTTCTTGTGCTGAGGGCTCCAGAGCTGGACGCATTAGGGTCCTGATGTTTCAGCCATCCAGCACGTCAAATGTTTTCCCCTAGCCCTGCTCATGCAGAAGCTCATGGTGGCTTTGTGTGGCTGTTTGCACTGGGCAAGAGGGAGACTGGGGCACCATTGAAGGATCTTCATCTCTGAATTTGGATTCAGAGGACCCATGCTGGGCCCCCAGGTTCCACCTGTATTCCTCAATGAAAGGTGTGTGTCCCTGGGGGAACTCATGCCTCCTAAATTAGATGTCTTAAATAAATGGCATGAACAAATTACTACAGAGAGAATCCCTCTTCCATGACATCTATCCTGGTTTATGTCAGGAAGCAGCAGATGGGTGAAGCAGACAAATGAAGACTCGTAGGATGAGAGTTGTGAAGTGACAACAGGATGACAAAGTGTTTTGCAGGAGCAGCCAGCCACTGGCCCAGCCATCCTGGAGGAGAGCAGAGGCAGCTCTGTCCCAGCCCAAATAGCTCAGTTTCACCCCATTTTGGTTGGGACCTTCTTAGACCAACAAATTGCTCCTTGATTCCACTCTGCTTTGCTTAGAAATAGAGTAAAACTTACTCTCTTCTTCTGCAGGTGCACACTGTACTAAAATAAATGCTACCTGCAGTGGATGGGGGTAAATTTGTGCTTAAATCCTTCCAAAAGGTCTGCATAATCTAGGGCATATCATGTCAGCATTTTGGAAAATGTTAGCCTAGGCCTTCCCGCCTTTTATGGAATAACTTGACAAGCCTGGTTATCTATGCAAGCGTCTACGTTTGTACTCAGACCTTGACTGAGAGGCAAGGAGTGACTTTTGGCTCTCTAGTGAGCGATCTGGAAATAAAGAAATAAAAACGTCAAAGCACTTTTATCTGTATGTGTTTCAAAACTAGGGCTTTAGGAATCACAAAAAAAAATATCAAAACATGTTTTCAGGAGTTTGTAGTACAAATTACCCTATTAAAAAGTACCCTGCTTATAAAAGGAAAAAAACCATAACTGGTTTTCTGAGGGAAGAAGTGAGGAAAGTATTCAGCAGTGAGTGATCTTCAGTGAATACATTTTCTCTGGGCCATTGTAACTGCTGGAACTTATCAAAAGAAATGGTTATTTTGATCATAAATGTAGTGGGTGGCATGATTTTCTTGGCATTTATTTGGCTTTAAGATGAACAAATTTTTCCTGTGAAAAAAAAAAAAAAAAACAAAAACAGAAAGGTAGATAATTAGCGTGTAGTAGTTAATGGGTAATTTCAAAGTAAATGAGCAGAGCTCATACCTTCATTCTGAATGGTATTTGTATTAGCTGAATATATTTTCCCTTTTTGAAAATGAATTTTCCTGCCTAATTCTCACTTTGGTGACGCATCCTTCCCAGCGAATCTCGCAGATGATACCTGACCACTCACTTTGTCCTTCTGGGTGCTCCTGTGTAGGGTTATTTTGCAGAACAAAGCACTCGTTAACTACTAACCAGACTAAGAGGGGATGCTCATTTTGCCCAATGCCCATCCTCTACCAGCTTCATGTGCCTTTTGCTGCAGTAATCCACTGAGTAAGGTGGCTTTCCCTACCAAAATGATAATATAAAACTGTTGCTTAGTGAATCAGGGGCATTTTGCAAAGTTAGATTGGGCAGATGAGTTTTGTTTCCTGTGGCTAATGCATGACATGGAGGAAATTCAGTTTTTATCTCCCTGACAAGCCCCATTACCTTGTAGGCTTCAGGTCTGGAAAGACTGGTTTCTTTGATGGCTTTGGATGAGGGTTGCTTTGCATCTGTATTCAGACCCATCTGTTTCTTTGGCAAGCACCAGAAGATGGGGATTTTATATTCATTGTCCAGCTGAAGACCTGTGCTCTGGAGCTCATAGCTTGCTTCCTTCTCAAATACAACTGCCCAACCAAGGACTGACTCCGCGCATTGTTATGGACTTGCTTGACATTGGGAACACAATGGCCCAAATGAGCCTCTTTACCCTGCAAGCTACATGCTGAACTGCCCTTTGGGCTTTTGAAAAGCCTCTTTATCTTCAAACAGCCTGATTTCCTCTGCCCCATCGTTGCTCCCGCCCCATGGTACCTACAAGGACAAGCAGGCAGAAAATGGGTCATCAACTCCAGCACAGCCCAAGGGCTGGTAGCCTTTATGCTGTTGACTTTTCAGCGTATAAATAGCAGAACAATTGAGTTCGAGTTATTTTTATCTATTGCCAGTAACATTACAAGAGTCTGGGAGAACAATAGGGTCTGGTCTCATTGGAGAGGTGGAAATTTCAGTAGCTCTCCCGGGGCTGACCCTGCTCAGATGGGCTCCTTGGCTCTTTGCATCGGGGTTGTGATGGGAAAAGGGGGACTTTGGGGCATCTGTACCAGGCAATGCTGTGTTGTGAAAGCTGTAATTGGCATTAAAATGCCTCCCAAGGTGGTACTGCTGGGCATTAAAAAGAATATTGTCTTTTGCATGGGAATGATTAAATCTTTGCTACTTATGTTTTTGTTCCTGGGTATCTTGGGTGGAGAAAGAGTGAAACCTCTGCAGCAAATGCTGAATACTCTGGCAGATAAGCCCTACCTATTTCCTATATTTGCTGGCAGTCGTGAGTGCTTAAAATCATAGATTTTCTTATCAGCCCAAACCCAAATCATGCAAATATCACCCTCCAGCCAGAAACCTCTCCTGGGAAGGAGGACAGATAAACTGCCTTTGAAAGGATACGGCCAGGGCCATCCACCCTCTCTGTAATGATTTTGTGGGGAGCTTTCTTGCTTGAGATGAGAGAGCCTGAGGTTTGGTTTCCAGCTCGCCTGAGAGGCTGACACCCACCTCGTGGAAATGCCGTGTATTTTGCTGAGTGGCCATATTAATGGAAAACACACAGATGACCCTGAGAGCAGACATGAGCAACCCAAGGTTATCGCTCCTCGTGTGTGCCCAGCAGGTCTGCAGGTCTCCTGCTCCATCCATCAGCACAGTAAATCTGGTTGCAATGGTCAGATATGGCTGCAGGAGGGGCTTTGTACCTCATTTGTAGGATAAAGAGGGAATTGAACTGAGTCTCCACTTTGGGGTTGGATGCTCTGTGTTAGATGCAACCTTAATCCTCCTCCTCCTCGCTGTTGCTGATGGGTTCTTGCTTTTTGAGATCCTCCTTGCTGACACTGGCGGAGCTCACTTGCCTCTTCTCCTGCTTCTCTCCATGAGAGTCCAGTCCCAGCGCGGTGTAGGAAGGAGCTGAGTTGCAGCCGTGGGGCTGTGTGGAGGCGGAGGATGCAATGCAACAGGCGTGATGCCCTGCAGGGCTGCCCGAGACCAGGCTGTGTCTCCTGATCTTGCTCCCCAGGCATGGGCTGAGTTCCTCTGCCTGTAATGCAACGAGGAGACTGATCTGTGCCTTCGGCTGAGGGCATAGAGGGAGTGTGATCCTGAACGCGACAATCATGTTTGAGGGCAGGAAGCCAGGAAAAGAAATTTAAAAATAAAATAAAACCCCAAGGTTGTCAAGGTGGGTCTGGGAAAATGTTTCTGCAGTCCTAGCAGGACTGCCCCGGCAGCCACGCCAAGCGTGAGCAGAGCACGATGTGCTTTGAGCAGAGGAGCTCCCATCTCCGACGGCTGCCCTGCAGCCCCATGGCCCCAGGCTCTGGCCAGGCTCAGGAGCAGAGCCAGGCTCTGCAGAGAGCTCAGCTGTTGGAACAGCTTCCAGGGGAAAAGGTTGTTCCAATTCACCTGAAGTTTTTTGTAGAATTGCACTGAGCTCAGTCAAATCATGTTTCAAAATGGTTGGCAAAACTTTTCTCCGAAGAGAGGAGGAACAACATCTGTTCCAACAATCTTAGCCCACTCCAAATTTTTTTCTTTATAGTAGAATTTGAAATATATTATAGTCATGTTTTAAAAGTTTACAAACAAAAAGGCTTTAATTGGAAATACTTATTGCTCTTTGCTCTCCCCTCCAGTTTTGTCTCAATTTGAGCATTTTTGGTGGCACAGAAAAACACCTTCCTGATCAGCTCCGCAGTCTGGTTTGGGCTGACGGCATGCTGGGTCTCCTCCTCCCTACACTGAGCCACACTTGAGGAGCTCAGCTGGCGCCGTTGGGTTACTCCTGCTTTACTTGGAATAAATAAGAGAAAAATCAGGCCTTTGGTATCCAAAACAAAATGGAAAACCACAGAACCTTCCTGGGCTATTAAAAAAGTCAAGTATCTGTTTACTCCTAGAGTATTTCCTCGCTGTCAGAGAATACTGGGGCTACTGAAACGGGATCCTTTAAGCTGTTGAATCCCGTGGGCAGGAATTCTGCAGCCGGGGCTGACGTTGCATCCACACCATGCAGTGGGTCGGTTGCCGGTGTCTTGGCCCCCATCCACTTTGTGCTGTGTCCTCTACAAGCTCAGAGATGAGCCCTACTGCTTTCACAGCTTGGAGGGAGCTGCAGAGCAGCACCTGGTCCAACACAAGTGGAAAAGCAGGTACTTTGGCGTTGTCTCTGTCTCAGCCTCCCTAGAGGCTCCTGCAGCACATGAGCAGCAATCCAAGAGTAACAAGGATGATTTCATATCAGCAGGCTGTAAAACATGAGCTGGGCTTTCTTATGCCATGAAACTGCACTTTCCCAGAAGATCCCACTCCTTATAGTTGTCTCGGTGTTGCAATAGCATCTGTGCCAACCAGATTCTGCTTATGCTTTCAAGGACATTTTAATTTTTATCATCTCTGGGATCCACTGCCAGAACTTCTGCTAATGTTTTTGATTGCCAGATGAGCATCACCCTATGCTTTCATTGCTCTCTGAAAATAACATCTTAAACCACATTATGCTGAAGCTGCTCTTCAATGGCTTCTCGAATGTCACCGAGCCAGTCTTCTCTGAAGCAATTTGGTGATGACATACAGCCTGGGAGCCTCTGGTGTGCGTGCCGTCGTGCCCAAAGGGCTGTCCTGGCAGGGTGGATCCCAGCTCCTGGGCTGCTGACAGGGGCGAGATCCACCCTGATAGAGGAGCCTTCCCTGATGTGAAGTGTTTGGCCCCATGAGGTGCTCAGCTCCATACCTGCAAGGGCGAGAGGCTCGGGCGTAAGCAGCTGTGGGCTTCCGCACCGGAACAGGGGTGTTACCAAGTCCTCTGTCTGTGCAATCACAGGTATTTCTACGTATCATCCTACATGGATTGCTTTGGTGGGGATGAACCTGGCTCTTGGTGGCCCCCACATTGGCACTCTTCCTTAGCTGCTGGTTTTAAACATCCCCAATGGAGTAAGGGAGGTGGTATGGCTTTCCAAACTGACATTATTATGTCAGGTTTTGCAGCCACAATGGTTGGGTCCCCATGGACCAGAGTAAACGTTGGGGAGCAGCACTTTTCTGCTGGTGCAGTTGGGATGCCAGAGCAGGGGGATCCCTGGCACTGGGGTTGCCCCAGGACACCTTCCCCATGGGGCTGGGTGCCCAGGAGGGCCGTCCATACATCCCTTCTGCCTCCTGATCCAGTCTGCGACTTCCCTCTTAATAGACTCCCTCATTCAGAAACATTATTACAAGCATTTGCACAGGCCTTAGGTTAACTTGCAAGGAGTGTCCTGGCAGAGCAGAGGTCTGGAGAGATGCGAAGTTAACGTATAATCAAACCGACAAGATCAAGTGAACTGCATATGCTTTCCCTTGCATCCTTCTCTGCAGTAGCACTGAGATTTAATTACCAGCTCTAAAGCACTTCAAGATTTTCAGGTGGAAACTACTACATAGAGGAAGGGGAGAGTACAAAAGCAGCCTACATAATTAAGTGCTGCTTGTTTAATTTAATTTTCTCCTTCATTTGATCCTTTCCTAGAATCTTGAAAGTAACAGTCTCTAATACCAGCTGGGTCCTTTTACACTCGTGTTACGTTCACGTGATGATCACAACAACAGCAGAACACAATAGTTTAGGGAGCTCTGCCTGATGCTGTCCGTGAGAGACGGGGTCTGTGCTAGGATGCTGGTGGCTGTATGCCCTGATGGTGTGATGGTGAAGACGCCCGCTGGGTTTGAAGGGACAATCACCTTTCGGAGTAAGACTCATGAGGGATGCAGCCTCTTAGCTGCAAAACTGGGCTTTTGGAAGGTATCAGGAATTCCACATACCAGTGCACTAAAAAGGTTTGCCAATAAAATACAATAAATAATTTGCATTTGGTAATCCAGATGAGAGCTGTAAAGAGAAAATACAAATGGGTTAAGCCGTAAATTACTGCTGTTCCTCACTTCCCCCTCTCCCTATTCCCTTGGAAATTAGCCAGTTGCTCTCTGGAATCACTAATTCTTACAAGCTGCCCGTGCCAGTCTAGCCTCAGAAAAACAAGGAGGTTTATTTAGTATTTGTTTCTTTATTTAACAGTCTGTCCTTTCTAAATATTTTTAAATGAAACATTTTTATGAAAATTTCAAGAGACAGCAGGATTCCTTGCATGGCACCTCTTTTACAACCCCAAACCCACCTGTGTAGAAAAATGAGAGTGTTGTAGATTGGGCTATTGTGGTTATTTGTCAGCGACCGTCATGGTTCAGGACCAAGGGAGCTGAGGTGATGCTTGGGTTCTTACAAACCTGCTCTGTTTCTGAAACAGTGCGTTAGGACACCAAATAATCTGCCTGGTACCTGGGCCCTCTCTGGTCCTCTACAGAGAGGCACTGTGGACTCTGGCAGCGGTAGGGAGTTTCATTTAGGTTTGGTGTAGATTTCTATGACTTGGGTTTTGTGTTTTTAATCTTACACCCTGAAGAAGAGGTGTAATTTTGAAATAAATGTGCATGCTGCTGCACTGAGTAGACGTACCTGCAAGTTGGGTTTTGCAATACCAACCCAAAGTCAGCAAGATGGCCAGGAACAGGGGTGGTGCACGAGGGACAGTGGAAGGTTGGAAATGTTCTGAATATTTGTCAGTCCCATTTTGGCACCTCTCTGGGTATGGTGATTTCTGATGGGAAGAGAACTGGAAGTAACCACGTACCAGGAAAGCATCTCTTCCCTTCCCATTTCCCACTGGAATTAAAAATACCAGAACTCAGATGAGACAGGCATCTGGAGGGGTCTCCCTGGGTGTGAATCCTTCAAGGCTTCCTATCTCATCCCTCTTAGGGGTAGAGAGATTTGAATACATGAAAGTTATCATATATTGGTTTCTCAGGGGTATGAGACCATTAGAGTTGAACGCAGAGAATTAGTATTAATTAAGAGTAGTAAGAGAGAAGAATGGGCTGAAAGGCAGGGAACCGGCAGGGAACCGGTTGGATTTTCTGCTGACTCCATATGTAACAACACAATTTCTACAGCTCCAAAGTCGGTCTTGCACCTCAACTGCATCTCCAGCTGTGGCTCATCTGACAAATATCAGGGCCACCGTATCTGCCCTGGGTCAGACCTGTGGAAGGTGAAGCCAACGAGGCTCCCTCCATCCATTTTGTGTGTTCTGGTTAAATATTGCTTCCCAAGTATAGTAACAGATCCGTCAGTGTAAAATAAGATTAACCAACACTTTCTTTCATACACCATGGTTATTTCAGGCCTTGACATGCGTTCAGATTCAAGGATACTGGAAGTCACTGGGATGCTTTGGATTCAGGTTTTGGGTTGCTTGAGAGGAGACCATGCACGTGGGGACGGGCTTCGAAAAGCCCTTCATCCTCACCCATCTCATTGTCTCCAAGGTGGGTTTCAAGCTGGCACTCCCCACCCCGAACGCTGCGGGGAGGGGGAGACGCAGGCTCAGGGCTTCCCCGACACGGCTTTGGGGGATGGAGAAACGCTGCCTGGTGAAGACAGGAAAGCTTGTTCTTTCAGGCTGTGCACCCTGAAGCTTAATGCCACGTTTTGCCAATCACAAAAAGCCTCAGAGGAGACACTTGCGCGGCTGCAAACATTCCCCATCGGGTGGGGCAGCATTGCATAGGGCCAAACTTATTAGCGCAGCTACCGAGAGGCACGTCGTGTCCCTGTGATCGCTTCTGAGAGGATGTAAAGTGATTCTGACGGTGGGTTCTTCCTCCCTTCCTCCTCTCTTTCCTTTTTTTTTTTTTTCTTCTCCCTTTTGCAGCGAAATGCAGAGATCTGGGAACGCGTCCATATGGAATTGAAATGTGCTGGGGGTTGGAGGGGGGAGCGGTTCCTGCTCGAAGCCCCAGCCTGCGCTGGCAGCTCCGGGCTGGCACAGAGCATCGCCCGCTCCCCGGCTGGCAAAGCCCCCTCTGCCATGCCCGTCCTCCTGGGAGCCAAGGAGGGGCCCGCTCCCCCCCCCCCCCCCCCGTATTTATTTGTGCATTTTTTTAAAGCTGAGATCCACAGGAGGAGAAAATGGCTCTTCTCTCCTTTTTTGCTCCTTCTCCTTTTCTTGACTCACTGAGCCAGCTGGGGCAATGCCACAATTCAAGGCGTCTCGAGACAGAATCCAGCTCGCTGCCTTGTGATCTGCATGTCAAGGTGAAACTGCAATAAGATAATAATGTCAGTATCCCCAGAAGGCAGGCGGTAAAAGATACTAATTGCATTTCACTGAAGGCTTCAGAAACACTCAGCAGCTGGAAAGCTGAGGAGAATTTTGATGCTATTCTTATAAGGGAAGATTTTTTTTCCCCCTTACGCTGTTTGTAAATCTATTACAGAACATGGGGAGTGGAAGCGGGGGAAGGGAATGTATAAAACCAGTTAAAGGCTTAATGTTTCCCATTATATTTTGTGAGCTGTAGGTGGTCTAGAGCTTATAAAAATGTAGCACATTCCCTTGTAATCAACCATAATAATTTATTATTATTATTTATTATGATTTGCTGTTATTTTGCACATATAAAGGCCCCTGCCAAGGCACTGAGAGCTCTGCACAAATAGTTAACATTTATTATAGCAGTAGTAATGTTTAAAAATATTAACTAAATAAAATAAAAATACCAGCTCTAAAGAGCTGAGGACAGCTTTGTTATTGGAAAATAAATGCAGGAAGGCAAATATCTTGCAGAATGGCTGATACTGATTTGAATAGAAACATGCCTGGTGACAGGAGAAACACATTTTCAACTCTTGGAAAAATGCAGAGGGCTCGGCTTGGAGGGTGTCTCCAGCGGCCAGTTCTGCACCCAGTGCTTCGCCCAGCAGAAGGTGGCCAGATTGCTGGCCAGAATAATGCCCAGTAGTGTGGGCACGTATCTGCTGCCCGTGCTTGGGCTCAGAGACGTGTTAGCTGGTTGCATTGAAGGACTCTCCTTGGAGAGTGGATCTATTTAGCCCCAGATGGTTGCGATCCTTTGCCGGCTGTTTGCACCACTGTGCTTTGTTGTTGTGGTGGTCTTCTCCAGGGAAGCTGGAGCCCAAGTCCAGGGTCCCTGGTTAGTGTTTCCCAACCTCTTTCCCAACCCTTGCCTTTGTTCTGTCTCAAATCTTTTATCCCAGGGAGGAAGGGAAAGTCTTCAGCCTCCGCTTTGTGGACGTAAGATGGGTGGTCCCTCACCCGGGGCGTTGCGAGTCAGTCAATAGTGGGGAAATATCACTGCCCTTTCTGCAACCTGGGATCAAGGGGAGGTTACGGAAATCTGGGTGAAGGGCAGGACGCTGCTGTGGGTGAGGAACCACATGAGAGGCAACAGGAGAAAAAATTATGCTGAAGTTTTGACAGCAGGGTGCAATAGGGGTGTGTACGGGACTTCGTACTGCATAGTATATTTGTTCATGAGCTGGGGAAAAAAAATAGGTGAACAGCAAAATTTGCAAGTGCCTAGTCTTTGGGTTAGTCAAGAAAAAAGGTGGAAGACCTCTCAAGGGTTTTCCCCTGATAAAGCTGGGGGGCTGGGCAGTGGACTGGCGGGCAGAGAGGCTAAAATGCAAAGCGTGTTGCACACGGGAAGGAGCACTGGGAGCATGGTGAGGCCTAAATTAGCTGTAACCATTTGGGAAGAGGAGAGCAGCGTCAACAGAGACATCCATGTGCAAATCTCTACTCTCCGTGCACAGCCGCCGCCAGATAAGCAAAGAAAATTTGAGGAAGAATGGGATTAAAAATATTGCTGAGACTATTATAATGCCAGCACATAAATCAGTGCTGTGGTCTTGCCTGGAATAGTGTGTTCATTTCTAGTCAATCCGTCTCAAAAAGATACAGCAGGAGTAGAAGGGGTCAAGAGATAGGCAACAAAAATTATTGGAGACACTGAAAGACTTCCAGATGAGGAGAGACTGAAGGATAAGGGGGAACATTTATTTTGAAGATGAGATAAATATGAGAGGATATGATCCATGCGCATAAAAAAGGAGGTAGTAAATGGCACGGAGAAGGTAAATCAGGGGCTGGTAGTCACCCTCTCTTGTGAGACAGAAACCAGGGAGCACCTGATGGGACTGAACAGCAGCAGGTTGAACACTGTCCACAGGACATTTTTTTTCTGCCCTATTAACTGGGACTGGGCTGCAGTGCTGGGGTGAGTGGGGGGTTAACGGGACTCAGAAAGGCCTGCAAGGGGACCTGGGTACCCAGAGCATCTGCAGCTGCAGGAGAGGAGATAAGAGCATGGGGGATATAAACACCTGGACCCATCTCCCCCAGAGGGGTATTCCCTCAATATTCTGGCACCCCAGAGCTGTAGCTGCATTAAGGAGGGGGCACAAAGGCATCCCCCCTCCCCAGGGCACCTGTGCCTCGCTGGGGCGAGGGGCACCTGCATGGCAGTGCTGGTGTTATTTTGGGTGCACTGATGCTGCAGAAGAGCTTGGTGGGGCTGGAGGAGGTGCTCCTGTTAGCGGCGGTGGGGTCACAGCAGGACAGGGTCACACAGACCCTGCAGCGCTGCATCTCCATCGCATGGGCGGCCGCTCGGCACCGGGGTGCCCGCCACACCGGCTGGCGAATGGTGTGGCTGTGACACCCACCGGGCCCGGCTGGCGAATGGTGTGGCTGTGACACCCACCGGGCCCGGCTGGTGAATGGTGTGGCTGTGACACCCGCCGGGCCAGTCTCTGCTTGAGGATGAGGAGGGATGGCGGCTCGGTGTCGTGCGACGGCAGGCGGCTGCACGCTCCCAGTGACGGATGCAAAACTGCCGGCGGAGCGCGTTACTGTGGTTATCTGATCTCCTCTTTGACGGTGCAAGGCTCTCCCTGGGTCGGGTCGCTTTTGGGGCTGCCCCGGGGACACACTGGTGTGACTCAGCCGCACGCCCACGCTCCCACCCCACCTTGCTGCTGCGGGAGGTTCAAAGGCCGGGCGTAAACTGTTCCGAATCAAAACGCTTGGCTGTGACCTCCTGTTCTGTGCTTGGGATTATGACATTCGGTCTAATTCTGCACTGTCAGATAAGGGCCGGCTCCTGCCCAGGCGTGCAGGCGGAGCCCAGAGGAATCAGTGGGGTGCTGAGTGCGCGCAATGCTCCCAGGTACCCTGTCCCTCTGCGGGGTTAGATCCAACTGGTGAAACTGGAGCGGCTGAACTGGGGCACAATGATGCGCTAGAAACAGGCTGCGCTGTGGAGGTACACCTAGGCATGTGTGTACGTACACACATGTGCACACATGGTACAACATCCTGATGTGTTGGCTCAGAGCGGGAGCTGCGGGATCGTTCATCACGGGGCATCAGAGCGCTTCCCTGCAACACCCTGAGCAACGTGACTAGCGGCTCTCACATGGGGATTTTTTGTCCTTTCATCATCTCCCCAGGGGCAAAACTGTGTGCAGTGGAGTGTCTTGTTTTGGTAAGGGTTAGGGTTTTTTTTTAAAAAAAAAAAGTGTTTCAAATATGCCGGTTGCTATGTGTTGCTTTCTGTCAGAGAAAGCCAGGTCAGGGATGCGTGCCGAGCAGTTGAAGCAGAAGTGGTGGGTTTTGCAGCAAGTCTCAGTTTCTGGTTTGCTCTAGGTTTGGCCTCTCCCAAGTTGATTCCCACACAGATGAGCTCCGTTTTCAGTGCGAGGAGTTCTGTTCCAGAGGAAAAAAATTGTCAAACCCAGTGGCCTGGGTAGTCTTTGAGTTTTCTTCCTAGGAGGCCTCTGTCAATAAGGGCCACAACGGGGTTAATCTCATAGCTGTACGCAATGGCAGTGTGGGAAGAGAGATGTAGAAGGGACAGGACTGATGGAGGTACGTGGAGATGCAGGACGATGCTCTCCAAAGCTCTGAAGCTTGTGTCACACCTATATCACAGTGCTGCACAGCAAAGGAGATGTGGCAAAGTCTTGGTAACTGCAATGATGTCAGGGTCTGAACCAAGGGGGAGAACGCCCAAACCTGGGGCCAACAGGAGGAGTTGGCAAAGGGCCATGCTCCTTGAAAACAAATTTCAGCAAAGACCCTAGAGCGGTCCAGTGCCCTGAATTGGGTGGGACCTCCAGTCCTTGGGAATGCACTGATGCTCGCAATTGAAAATACTTTGTCTTGCTGGAGGTCAGTTCACCCGTCCTTCATCCCCAGCTCATGCAAACACAGAGGTGTTTGGGTGGCAGCAGTGCCACCCCACGGGAAGGCTGCCTGTCTCTGCATTTTGTGCACGACCTGATGCCCTCCAATAAGCCTCTCCAGTGCTGTGTGTAGCCATGGAAGGGATGAGGCAAGGATCTGGCCGACCAGTGAGGTGTCTGGCCATGGAGGTTGTGTTCCCACAGATGCATACTCAGGGGTCTGATAAATGACATTTCATAAAGCAACATGTAGATAGTGAAAACCTGCTAAACCTCTGGGCCTCAGGTTTTTGAGGTAGAATAGCTCAGTAGAGCTCCTGTGGTCCACCCAAAGAAGAAAAAATATAGGGTCCTGAGAGGATTCCCATACAGGCTCCGTGTCCAGAAGGTGTCTGCACTAAAAGACACTCATTGTAGACTCATTCCAGACTGGAGCTAATGCCCCCTTATGATTCCTTAGTCTCCATCCATCTGCCCTGACTGAGCAACTTGGCCATTAAGGGTGAGCTAGTTATTGTTGGCTGCCTTTTAGTCAATGGGAGGAACAGGGCAATTCATCCCAATCTGAGATAAACCACAGTGATTGCTCTGGAGGGATTCTTATTTCTCTTGACTTTAAAGGGAGCTTTCAAGTCGAGGTTGAAATTAAGGATCTAACTTCTAAAGCTCATGACATGAATCTCACCCTGAAGGTAAACACCATTTAGGTGCTTATCCAGCGTGCAGTTCACTGTAAAAACCCTGCAGGAAAATGGCCATTAGAGAATCAGGCATTGAATTATTTCAGTAGGGGAAATTATGGAGAGCATAAGCTGCTAGCAAGGCTACGAAGGATGTTTCTCGTTGAAGCATTCAGGGTCTCATTGGCTGTGTGTTATTTGACCAAACATGACCAGAGAGTGCTTGGCACCCATGCTCTCCTTGACCGAGGAGCAGCCTCAGACCAGGCTGTCCATGTATCCTATCTGCATCTGAGAGCCAGCCCTGGAGAGGTGTCCACAAAAACCCCACACCTTGGGCTTCAGTTACAGCTGATGACATGCATGGTCAGGTTTTCAAAGGTATTTATTTGCCTAAAGTTTCAAAAGGCCATTCACTGTCTAAGTTCTAGAGGAATTTGCATAAGTACCTCATCTGTCTGATTTTGGATCCTAACTTACCTAGGGACACTGTAATCTTGTGTAGGAACCCACTTACAGCTTTAGGTACCTTTGGGAATTTTCTGCTGAACACCAAGTCATTGTCGTAGTAAAAGCATTAGAATTTGGTTTAGCAGTAGAGGGTCTTCTGTGGTCTGAATTACAGCAAATTTACTTACAGTTTTCATTATTGGAAAGTTCAGGAGAAGGAATTATCCCACCAGGGAGTGCTGTTTAATTTCTGAGGAACCATTTTCTTGTCCTGATATAAATTTGATTGTAATGACAGGTAATTGTGGCAATAGTATAACAATGATAAACCGTTGTGGAAATAGCAGTATTTTCAGTGCAACTTTGTGAAAATCCTTCAGAATGTAAACTAAATTAAACCAGAAAGCCAGCTAATATGGGCTTAGTGTTTTATGCCATGTTTTGTTCACTTTTTACTTAATAAAGACTAAGATAAAAGAGGAGAGGCGCTGATTCCAGATTGGGGCAGGTCTTGGTATTTGGCCTCATCCTTCTGTTTCATTAAGGTCATTATAATCCACTTTGAGATTGTATAGAGGTCTTAAAATGTCACAAATTGCCTCTTTCTATGTACAGCAGATCCAGAACTGGGCAAGAAAGGGTTGATGAGGGTTGGGTGCATTGAGACTTCACAAATGTGAGCCTTGCCTCTACAAAAGCGATAGTACTTGTTTTCTACAAAAGTGGTAGTACTGCCATGTTAGACCCCAAAACCCACATATTTTTTGAATCTAGAGCCCTTGGAGCCCTGGTTTTCATTCTCCTTTTCCTCTAGAAGGGGCCAGGTTCTTTCTATCTGATTTGGATCTCATGCATCCCAAGACTTGGGCCACAGACATCAGCACATTTTGTTTAGACCGAGTGAATACTTCACCTATCCCCTTCTTTTACCTAGGGCTTTGCAGCATCATTTCCACCAACTGATCCCCTTGCTGTGCTCTGAGAACGCTGCTATCATCTTTATTTAAATTTCACACTGGTCTAAATGTTGAAGGCTAAGTTCTGGCATGCAGAATCGAATGGATATTCACATTTTTTAAATTAGCAGACAGTGGAAATGCATGAATAGCTCTTCCCTAGGGAAATATTCTGGATCTGCTCACTACAACAACAGCCCTGAAAACTGGGCTGCTGCTGGTAATAGCACAACCTTAGCTGGGGCCTCTGCAGCACACGAAGGCTGGAGGTTGCATCAGCAGCTCAGCGGTGTTTACCAGGGCAGGAGGAATAAGCTCAGCATCTAATTCCCCCAGGGAGTGCGGCGCGTTGATGTTTGCAGTCAGTCCAAATCTTGTCTCCGAAGGGAACAATGCAAAAAGCCAAACCTCTGTCCAGCTCTCACCCCTTGATTTCTCTTTTGCAGAGGGCTATTCCCACTTTTGAGGTCGGAAAACACAGCATTTAAAGAGTGTGTTGAACAGCATGGCCCCCGCTCCCCTTCTCGGACCCAACGCTGTGCTGGTGTGGGCACAGGCACACACGTACCAAACACAGCACTCCAATGGCTACTTGAGTAGGGATTTTTTTTTTCCCTGCTCTGCTTAACATGGCTTTTTCAGTGGCAGCTCACCAAGCTGGAAAAGCAGATCAGCAAAAGGGGGCACATAAGTGTGCGTTGTCCTCTACTGTGCATCCTCCAGGGCAGCCCGGTAAAACAAGAAGGTCAAGGAGAGACAGGGCAGATCACACAAGTGGGAAATCTCTATTAGAGATTTTTTGGGCTCTGGCTTAGAAAGGAAAACTGGGAAAACATTAATTTTTGGAGAGGGGATATCCAAGGCATGAGAAATCGTCAGGGAATTATCTGATGAACCCATTTGATGGGATTAAATAAAAAGTGAAAAATAAATGCTTTTCTCTATGTTTCTTTGTCACTATTGCTAAAATATTGAAGTTTAAACAAGGAGGCTTTTAATGGAGGGTTGTCTCACAGGGTGTATTGTATTCACTGGAGTTTGCTCTCTCCTTGGCTAATTATATATATTTATCCATCTTATTGAAAGCTTCTCCAGGGCAAAGAGATGCTGGTTTATTTCTTTATTTAATAAAGGAAACACATAGCAGAGAGAGATCTATTAAATATCAAGGCAGTTCAGTCTCTGATACTCCAGCTTCTGGTAGGGGGCTGGAAGGGGACGTTGCAGAGGGGTCAGTGGGAGCAAGGAGCTCCCACCTCCACGCAGCATGGCTGCAGGCAGGAGGTAGGGAAACCCAGGGCAGGAGATCTCGTCAGTGGTTTGGGCTAAGACTATCTTGAAGATCTTGTAGGGATTCTCCGTTTCCTTAGGATCCACTGAAGAGTCAGGTCCAGCCCTGTTCCCACTCATTGTCTGTGCTAGGTGATCGCTCTGTAGCTGTTATGTCCCCTCTCCTTGATCCACCCAACTCCTCTTTGTTTGTTCAGGTTTCATTAAACATCCCATCTCCTCCTAAAACTGTGTAAGGTCTCAGCATCTACAGCATCTTCGGGCAAAGAGCTCCACAGTGCAACTACCTGGTGCATGCAGCTCCTTCTGCTGCTTCTGCACATGCCATCTGCAAGATTCATTTGAAATCCCTTAGCAGAGGAAGAGACCATCAACAGTCCCTCTCCAGGCAAAGTCTCTATCACTTGCAGGCTCTCCACCCTCCCCAGTTGGTGCCTGTCCAGGCTTGCAGGGGGTTATCCCGGTACTTGAGTTCTGTGGCTGTCCATGCCCCACCAGGGACAGAAAGGTGGACCCTTGGCTTGATGAGGAGATCCCAGCACCCAGCAAACATTGGTCTGGAGAGCACATGGCCGCCTTGTGCGCTGGGCTGTGTTAACTCAGATGGCACAAGGAGCTGAGGCGCAAGATCTTCTGTACACGAGCAGATGTGCCTCCGTGGTGCCGGAGGAGGCACGTCGGGGCTGCGGGAGACTGAGCTCACAGCCCTGCCCTGGGGGATCTCAGGGCCCTCGGGGCACCCGAAGCACCCACAGATCTCACCCAGCAGCAGCCTCAGCTCCTTTCTGTTCCATAAAGGCATTTCAGATGATAACCTGCTGTACTAGATGTGCAGTCTTGTAATTAGTGCTTATTTTAATCATGGAAAAGTTGTAACACTGGGAGAAAAATCCCACCCCTGCGTAGCCAGGGACTGGCCTGGGCAGGAAAGCATCTGTGTGACATGGCCACAGCAGAAGTGTCATTATAGCCTGCCAGGGAGCAGTGCTCATTTTCCTGCCAGCAAGGGTTGTTTCTCTGCTTGCAACCATCAAACTGCTGAATCCCTGGGAATGGCACAAATATGGGGGGTTATTTTCTTTCTTATCAATTTTGTTTTGGAGCTTGGTGAAAAATGTGAGATCTTCATTTGAAGCTGCTGCTAGACAGCGATGTGCTGGCTCCTTTGACTTATTTATATCCTAATGATGCTGCTTTATTTCTTTTTTTGCTTAGCTACCCAGTCGAGCGCCGTATGTTTTCTTCTGCAGGAAGATGAGCTCTCAGGAGTATCTTCTGCTTTATGGCTTTGTGCAGATTCTGCAGCTCTGGCTTGTCACTTACTGTCATTTATGCATTTGCTTTTTGAATCAAAGGGGATGTGGTCCTCATACCTGGAGCATTTGTTGGGGAATAACTGCCTTAGATCAGCTAAAGGGTTGCATTGCTCTTTGGATTCATGTTCTAGATTTGCAGCGCCCACCTGTGATGTCACAGCTGTATTATGAGCACACAGGGACAACATCACATGGGCTGATTGCCGCTGTGGCTCCAGTCTTGCACACCATCATCTATTCCCCCTCTCGGCTCTCTCTTCTTCATCTCAGCCAGCCGCCCTTAAGGGGTGCTTTTTCTTTAAGCATCACCTTCATCTCATATGAGAAACAGGTGAGTGAAGTGTTGCAAGGTGAGAAACCTGGATTTTAGTGGAAGAGCATAAATGAAGTAAATAAAATTTTGGCAGTTGCTTCTGTGTAGAAGCTGACATAGACTCCCGGGTTACGACACCCAGAGCTGGGCTCGTCTATCCAAATTTAGACAGCTTCAGCTGAGCTATTCATCCAGATTCCCCGTATAGCTGATAGGCAGTGCTAGCGCATGATTCATCTCATCCTAAGGTGCATGTCAGAAAGTAGGTCAGATGGATTGTGCTTTAAAAGTGCTCATTTTCCTAAAGGCGGTTGTGCTGATGAGCACAGATGTAGATACTTCTGTATGTCTGGAGTAGGGGGAGGCAGAATCTGTCCTTGGAAACCAGCAGCGTTGTCACGGGGAAAAGGATGCTGATATGATTCCTGCTGTTTCCCCAGGGTAGCATCAGTCTCCCACACCCGTACCCCCAGTCTTGTTGGGGCTCGGCGTCAGTAACAAGCCCCATCCGGGGGCCAGTCCTCTCTGCACGCTGGGTAAAGAAAATCAGCAACGGGGCATCATGAGCACACTGAGCCAATGGGGTGTAGTAGTACCTGCCATGCTGACCTGCGTCCCCGGCACTCCCTGAGTTTGGGGCCTGATGGCAAACTGCAGTTTGGCAAACTGCAGAGAAACCATTAATAGCGAATTCCTGCGAAGACGAGTGGTGGGAGCAGCAAGGTCCCGGTGCCCAAACATCGAGCCTGAGCTCAGGTTATGGCTCCTGCTGCTCCTCTTGCCTCCTGGATAAGCAAACTATTTTTTTTTAATGACTTTCAGAGGAATGTAACTAGGAGCTGAAAATACCACCGTGCACCCTGCTCTCCTCCTGCCAGCAAGTGGGCTTGCTGCACGGGCGGTGCTGGGGAACTCCCTGAAGAGAGAAGGGGTGGGGGAATCTCTCTTAGGGGAGATTTCAGCATTAAAACGCAGCCCTGCCTGGTCCCTTCCCGGCAGCTGGAGATGTAAGGTGAAAAGGCAGCGTGTGCGGTGCACTCTGCTAGGGAATGTACTTATTTTTAATGACAATTTTTAGAAATTAGATTGTCATCTGATTAGGGCAGGACCTAGCCCTCCTCCGTGAAGCACTTATCATATTGTTGGCCATAAGGGATAATAAATAGCACTGGGAGATGATGATAATGCCGGAGATTGAGTGTAGGATGTAAGAGGAAGGACGCAGCATGTTCAATAGGAGCCCTTGCTGCTGGCGACCATGTTGAGGTGGTGTTTGCATGCACTGGGCAGACGTCCAGAGCTGCTGAATGATGTACCGGAGCCAAATGTTGGTCATCGGTGGGTCCAGTAAGACCCAGTGGCAGCCACCACGTCCCTGAGCTACCGGTGCTCCTCAGGGGGAAGTTCACACGCAGAAAACACAATAAAAGTTACAAAAAATAACGTTCCACTATGCTGTCCAAAAAACTGGTGTCAACCCACCTGTGGTTTGTGGCTGTGGGGGTAAGAAGTAGAAGTCCTCACTCCTGGGCGCAGGAGAGCAGAAGCACTAATCCGCCGGCTGAGCAGAGCCTGCAAACCATCTGCAGCTGTTTTCAAACCGCAGCCAAATTTTGGACATGCTCCCTTCCTTCTGCCAGGTGCCTGCCCTGAGACGGGTGCAAATATGCTTGCGAATAAATAGATGCACCTAAACTGGCATGCGCATGCAGTAACGCCCCGCTGCACATGTGCTGCAGCCCGTGCGTGCACCCCCAACACACGCCGCTCGTAGCCAGTCTTTGCCTGCTGGGGATTTTTGCAGCCAAACTGTAAAGAGCTAAAAAGACAGGAATTTGGGGAGACAGGGAAAAGAGGGAGGGCACTGCAGCCTGATGGAAACCCCGACAGCACCTTAACCCCGTCAGCACGGGCTGGCATCGCCCTAATGATCCACTCCATTGATGGAAGTGGCAAGCAAAGCCGATGCTTTTAACGGCGCTGGATTATGGAAGGGGCAGGCAGCTGAAGGCGACAGGCTATTGTCTGAAAGATGAAATTTATTACAGGGCACCATACAAAGCCTAAATTAGGCTATTCAGGAAAAGGAAAAAAAAAAAAAAACCCTTGGTGTGTGTTATATGTATGCAGAGCTTGTCATATCGAGTAATGTAGTGCAATAAGGCTGAACCAGGCAGTAATGGGCTGCGTGGCTGCTTTTTTGCTTCTCTCTCTGTGTTTTTTTGTTGTTGTTGTTGCAGTGGGACCTTAATGGGGTTCTTTAAACAGATGCTTGAGGAGTCGCACTCCAGCGACCAGCAATTAAAAAAAAAAAAAAAGAAGAGAAAGAAAAAAAAAGACAGAGAGAGAGAAAAATGTTAAAAGCACAAGATTGGCAGAAATCATTTTTCAAAAGAAAAGAGCTTGGGGGTGGGGACGAGCTGGGAGAAGACTGTCAGGCTGTGGAAAAGTTTAATAAATTCCATGTCACTCTAAAGACCGTCGTGTGCAGAGTTGCCCAAGGCCAATAAAACCCGATAAACCTCTGATAGGCTGGCTCCGCTGCACTGGCACACGTTATTGCTTTGATACCTTACACAAAAATAGGGTCCTTTTTGTTGTTTTTGATATGGTAAGAGGCCTTGCAGTGTGCTGTTCTTTATAAGATATATATATATATAAAATCCATGATAAAAACACCAAAGGATTTAAGTGTGTAGCTGTCATCAGTTACTATTTAACTGAGCGAAACATGTTAAAAGCAGCAACAATACAATATAGCAGTGAACGCATGAAAGCTCAGGCAATCTTCCTCCCACATTTAAAAGAAAGTGCTTTTTAAAACTGTAATCTTGGTAGGATTTGCGGGGAGGGGGAGAGGGGAAGATGGAGAAAGCAGGGAGAAACATCTTTTATTTTTGTTTAACTTCAGCGAGTCATTTGCCTGATGTGGCAAACCTTGGAGTACTTAATTTTTCTCCCAGGAACGGCTCGGCTGAACTCACGTGTTGAGGGCTGTGACCTGCCTGGTTCCCACTGCAGGATGGGGTCTCATGTGCCAATGGAGGGCGTAGCACGTACCAGCCTGGGGAGCAGCAGCCATCTCTTGTGCTCATACCCTTGGGTGATTCAGCTGAGCTCTCCGAGCCGTTATTTCCCTCCGTGGTCCTGGTCCTGGAAGCACAGGTATAGTTTTCAGGGCACGTCGCACAGTGCACCCTTCCCAGTGCAAGCAGGTGGTTAATGTATTTAAAAGGACCTTGGCTGTGGGAGTGATGGGAAACTGGGTGGTTTCTCCTTGTTAGGAATCCTGCCAGTGTCTTCATCAGCTTTGGTGCGGTTTTAGGTCCCTGCCCGTGATCCCTGAGCACCAGCTTTAGAATGATCTGGGAATTGCCACTAAAACCGGAGTGAAGCTGCTGCTGCTCCTGGCAGGCGGTGCAGACACCCAGGTCCTGCCTAAGGCTGGAAATCAGTCCCAGGCTGGCTTGGAGCTGAGCCCGATCTGCCTTGGCGTGCCTCTGAACTCTGGCAAAACTCACGGGTACAGGGTGGGCAGGGGACATAACCCGGACGGGCAGAGTGAGGCCGTGGCAGTGGGGAAGACCTGGCCCCAGGGCAGGGGTGTCCATGCCAATTTTCCAAGACCTTTTTCTTGCCCTGGAGAAGAGGTGGACGGCAGGAGCCAGGGAGCTGCCAGGTCCCTGTGGTCCCACTGCGTGCTGCCGGGCAGCGCAGGCAGCCCTGAGCTCTGCAGGGACTCGGTTCCTCTATTTATTACCCAGTTTCTCCATTTGTTATTATTTGTTGTGCTGGTACCTACAGGTCACGATTCACGTGTGCTCAGTGCTGACCAGATTTATAGCGGGTTTTTTATAGTCGTCTCTCTAAAGAGCTGAAAGTTGAAATCATCAGCTGGAAAAAGTCCATCAGGCTGCAGAGAGCAGGGACTGGATGGACAGGGGACAGGGCTCCCCTCTAGCCCTGTGTTTGAGTTTTCATATAACTTTTCCACACCTTCATCTCTTGGGCAAGCTGAAGTTTTCCCGGTTTGGCTGTCTGTACAAAGCTGAATATTTGGAATATTTGGGCAAGATCAGTTTGGCCAGCTGCAACAGCCTGGCCTTACCGAAGGCGGTGTAAGAAACCCTTTTTTATTGTTATGTGAGAAGTACTTGCAGGGTGTTATTTCCAAAAGATGAAAGTTGGCCTGGGAAGAGCTGTTGTTGACAAGTGGTTCTTGTTCTTCTGAAAGAAACTGGGTTCGATTCGGCTGAGGTAGGAAACTTTGATAATCATATGTTTAGCAGAGTCAATACATTTTTCTTCTGAACTGCCAGCTGTTTTTCTACAGTTCTCTCCCTCATCCAGATGCACATTTCATAGGGAAGAACACAACTCCAGAAAAATCCTCCTCTTCCCTCAGTGCCGCTTGTAGTCGGCAGGAAGGTGCTTACTTCCAGGGTTTGCAAAATACACAAAAATACAGGCTCACTAAATGGGGGGCGGGGAGGGTACCTATTTTTCCCCTCTGAAAAGTATTGATTTTCTTTGTGAAGGGTCATTGGAGTGAAAGTTGCACAGCTTGAAATTTAATTCCAACACTTGGAAGATTCAGGTTGAATCCCCCTTTCTGCTGGGTAACTTTGGGCAAGTCGCCCAACCTCTTGGTTTCTTCCTGGCCACATAGAGCCAGGATTTTTTCTTTTTCTTCCACCACTCCCTGCTTTTGCCTGTTAAAATACAAACCCCTGTGGGTCTGGAAGATGCAGTCCTGGATGGTTCTCCTCTCTTATATGTCTTCACAGTGTCTGTCTGTGGAAGGACAAGCCATGAGAATCCTGGCAGCGTTTTACAGAGGGGAAAAAAGATGTGGCTTTATCCAACATGTTGCTTCTGGTCAGATAAACAGTGATTTCCTGGCACAATTCCTGCTTGCGTAAAGCTTTGCCTCATCTCTCCTCCGGCTTCACTTTGGGAGGCCACAGCTCAGCTCAATGCAAGGAGGATGCGCTTATAGAGATACCTGCAGAAAGGAAAGGTAAAGAAAGGAAGCTGCAAATGTTTAATGTTGTCCACATATCAGCAGTGTTCACTCTGTTCATCATAATCCCATTTTCTGCCTCAGACATGTCATTACTGCCCACCGGATTTGGGGAGATAACAGCAGAAAATGAGCTGGAAAAACATCAGACAGTTTGGGTCTTTTTTTAAAAGTCATTAACACCTTTAAGATATTTAATGAACTGCAGGCAGCTCTCAGAGTGGAGAAGGATAAATTCACTGTGGGCATGACAGTGAAGTGAGGCTCTGCAGAAAGGCAAGAGGAAAGTGTTGGGCTTCATTTGGACTGGGCTGGAGGGCAAGGAGAGCTGAGGGCAAACCCTGTCCAGATGCCAAAGAGAAGAAGGGAAATAAAAAAGGCAGAAGCGTGGGGTTCCCTCTCCCCAGGGCCCTCCATGGGCAGACAGAGATGTGCAGGGCTGCTCCCATGTGTGCTCCCCTACCCCAGCAACATTGCAGCGCTCGCAAAGATGTTGCGTTGATGGAGGTACACCATCAGCTGCCCGTTGTGCACATTTGAGGGAGGTACAGCATCACCTGCCCATCGTGCACACTCAATGGAGGCACACCATCACCTGCCCATCATGCACTCGATGGAGGCACACCATCACCTGCCCATTGAGCACACTCGATGGAGGCACACCATCACCTGCCCATCGTGCACTCGATGGAGGCACACCATCACCTGCCCGTTGGGCAGGCTCCACTGAGCCCATCTGCATCTGCTATTTGCAGTCTTCTGAAGCAGACTGGAAAAGGGAGGTGAAGCCAAGCTGTTATCCCAAGCTGAGCCAAATTCCTAACTGCCCACACTGCTCCAAAGTGGCAGCTATAAAACTCGACACATCTTAGCCATCGTTAGGTTGGGGCAATGCATCCCAGAATAGCCCCTGCTGCAGGTTCATGCCAGCCAAAGCTCAGGCACTTCGGTTTGCACGTGCACAGCAGCCACCAGCTACAACCTACGCACCAGCCCGTGCCCCTGGGAGCTGCACACAGGCTTCTGCCATTGCACTCTCCTGCGCTGGCTGCAACCTTATCTGATTTTGATAAAGCGTTTGAGGTATTGTTCTTTTTATGTACTTGCTGTACCGTCTGCACACCTACGAGCATATCTAATTTGCAGCACATCTCTCAGGTGGGAAGAGGTATTTATCCTTCTGACAGGCAGAGAGGGGCCAAGCAACTTGTCCAAAGCATGGAGCGAGTCTGCAAATTAACAGGGACTCAACCCAGACCTGAACTGGTGCCCCAGCGCCTGGCACACACATCCTGCCTGCTGGCAGCTGCTGGAAACATGAGGTGGAAAGGAGAGCAATTCGTTTTGCAGGTTGCTTATTTGTAAGGACAGGCTCTTTTTTTTTTTTTTTTTTTGCAGTTCTTTATAATTTAAAATTATCTGGGCTATCATGTCTCACATTCTTAGGGTTCCCATGGGTGGCAGTGGTGAGAAGCTGGAATGAAGAGGCGGCACTCGGGGCGGTGCAGGCTCACAGAGAGCGGCACTGGGGGGCTGGCTGGGGGCTTTGCTGCACAGCTTTGCTGGCAGCTGAGCGCTGGCTCCCGTCGGAAACCCTGGGCTTCCTTCCAGGCCAAGGAGGGCTTATAGGATTTAGTAGGCATAAGCTACGGTGCCACTTCCCTGCTCTCTTGACCCTTTCCATCTCAACCCCATCAGCCTGGTACAAACTTGTCACCTCCCCAGCTTGTCCCATTCGCTGCATGTCTGTCCCATCCCAGTTGTTGCCCCTTGGGCATCTCAGCCAGGCTCCTCCCTTCCCTGACCTACCTCCCTTTCCCCCTTTCCCCCATCCACCTTGCCAGGCTCAGTCCTCCCCTCCCTGGCTCTTTCCTCTAACCCCAGCTCTGCACCAAGGCAGTCGCTAGAGCCCAGGGGAGGCAGCCCTGCCTCCTGCCTTGGCTTTGTGCAGCTTCCCATCGGGACAGTGAAAAGCACGTGTCTAATGTAAGGCCTTGGCCACCACACTCTGCATTTCAAGATCCTCCTCCAAAGCACAAAAAGTTGACCAACAATTTCCTACCAACTTATTTCTCACCCTTCTCACCCCAAAAATGGCTGGACTGCAGAGGCTGAAGGTGGAGCTGGGACAGTTCAGAGAGGCAACACTTGTTGCAGAAAGTTTCAACCCAAACAATTAAATCCCCAAAGGAATTTCCGAAAGCGCCTAAGCAGGTTACATACCTAATTCTCAAAGCCCAATGGGACTTGGACATCTAATCTTCTTAGCTGCTTTTGAAAATCTTTGCCAGGTGCCTGTTTGCATGTTGAGGTGCTCTAAAACCTTTGCAAGTCTGAGCTGTAGAGTGTGGTCAGTTTGGGTCAAAGCAGAATTGCAGCAAATCCCACCTGGAGACAGTTACTTGGACTTAAATCTGACCCGGGCAACCAGTGCGGTCCCACGCCCTGCTAAAGGACACCGTATGTCATTTGTCATGAGACCATTTTTCTTTATTGTACTTTTTGCAGACTTACTGGGGGGAAGGCAGAAAGGCAAGGCATTCCTGTATCTCCCCCTGCCCAGAAGAGCATCAGCTCTGTTAGATACCACAAGAAGTGATTCAGCTGTCAAAAGCACTCGCTGTGCTCTGCTTTCTTGGCAAATCTGGCCCTTAATGACATCGCTTTATGGGACCAGAGCTCCAAGTCAGGAAGAGCAAAGGCAAAGCCTCCAAGCAAGAGCATTGCGTTGTTGAAACATGAACAGAGCAGCTCTCCGTGTAATAGCAACGCTTCTGTCCTCGCAGTGCCATTGAAAATCAGAAACTGCCCTTGTAGTCATTGTGCAAAGTGCCGAGCTCCTGGCCAACGCCACTGGTGGAAGGAGAAACATGGACTTTTTGATGCTTTGGAAAATCAGGCCACAGGCTTTGAGACTGAAATGCAGACCTATGTGGAAGTCCTGTCTGTAGGGACGCCAAGGACAATCGCGAACAGTCATTACCACCGAGCAGAGGCAGATGCTCCAGGTGAGAGCATGAAGAGCCAGCACGCTCAGCAGTGCTGTGTCCCAGCTCCTAAGTCACTTGAAACCAGTCTGTTTTCAGGAGAGTGGTGGCAGCACATTGCAGCCCCAGGGATGCCCATGCAGCCACATCTACCAACCCCCAAGCAACAAGGACCTCGCTCTGCTGGGACTCTGACCCCCCCCTTATCTAACCCTACCCCACCCCCATAAAGTGACCCCGTTTTCTGAGAAATTATTTCCAGTGCAATAATTGCAGGGTGGAAATTAGAACCCAGTCTTCAAAGAGCAGGCTCTGAAGCGCACATTAGCTATCTGCCGGGATGAGCCATCTTACCAGTCCCTGCTCGTCTCCTGCCTGAAATTATGTTTGACTACAGGGCATGAAATGTTATTCATCCTTCCCCATCTCCCTCCCATTCGTTTCTATTCAGATTCGGCACCGAGTGGTAGCAGCAGCAGGTACATGAAAAAGATTTTCAGGTGTTCATGTGTCTTTTCTTTCTTTTTTCCCCCGGTTCCCCTTTTATACATGAGAAAGCAGCATGAAAGGCAACGCAAATGAGAATGGGAAAGAAAGTGTCGGATTTAAAGCAATCTGTTAACACGAGGGAGTTTATTATCCACTAACACAGGGCCGCGGTGTGTCAAACAGCGCAGGGTGAATGGCAGCATGGCCCCGAGAGCCACCTCTCCCGGTGGTGATGGTCAAGGCTGGCGTGGAAAGGGTGGTGCCGAGGCAGCGGATGGGCACTAGGTTAATTCTCATTTCACTCCCTGGCAGTAGCAATTTCACGGATCTCGTCATCTGTGGACAGTTGCAGAAAGGGGAGATCAGAAATGACAAATATCTACATTACCTTCCGAGATTAAAATGCCACCAAATGTTCTTTTAATATGAAACAGCCAGTGGTTCTGGGATTTGGTTTGTATAAGAAACTGTATTCATTTTGGGGTTTGGTTTTTGTTTTTTTTTTTTTTTTTTAAAGAACAAAACACAGAGAAAAACATAAAAAAATGCAGAGGTAGCTGGAATTTGGAGGCTACTATGAAAAACAGACCAGATACCTAGTCTGGATATCTCCCGTTTGCATGGATAATTGATAATCATGTATGTTTCCCACCAGTCAAAAATAGAATAAGTTTTAAATAGATAGGACTGGCTCTTGCCATTTTCTTGTCAGTGTTATCTCATTAGGATCAATACTTTTCTTTGCTTTTCTATAAGCCTGGGAAAATCAGGGGGATGGATTTCCTCTAACAGGATAAAATCCTTGCAAAGGACTTTGGAGAGGTGAGATAAGAAATTAACATTAAAAAATGCGATTGCTATCGTATGCAGAGGTTTCGCTTCTGAAACCCATCTGAAACTTGTTTTCTAGCACATTTACATTTTGAACAAGCTACGGCTCTTGTTGATTTGAAGACGCAGGATGTAAAAACACCCCAGGATTTTGCTTTGCTGAGAATTGCCCATCCCTGCACGCGGGAAATTCAGTGCGACACGGACCTTGCAGCTCAAACGGGACCAGCTGGAACTGCGGGAAGAGGGGCAGGAGGGCACGGAGGACGTGCAGATGTTGCATGCTTGTGCTCCTGCTCAGACCAAATTAAAACTGAGCCATATGCAGCTTTTATTTCATTTTCCCTGCTGAGGAGCACAGCAGCACAGTGCACATCGGTGGAGTTCCACTGGTGGAAGAGCAGTCCCCTCTCCCGCGTAACCTGGGGGCAGTTTGGGTTATTTTTGCTTCGGTCATTTCTTTGCTCCCAGCATCCTTGCTCCTCCATAGCTGCCACCCAGGTCTGTTCTTGTGCCATGGGAGGAGAGGAAAGGGGAGCAAGGGAGCCAGCGCAGGGTCCGGACCGGGCCCTGGGGTGCAGAGCATCAGCAGAGGAGGAAGGTGAGGAAGAAGTGCCTGGCACGGCGAGCATCCCCTCGCTGCCCTTCCAAGCGCTGTCTGTCCGGGCTCTCTCGTAGCTCCCCGGAGTGCGCCGGTGTTCACTGCCGGAGTCTGGGGCACACCATAAATCAAAAGCTTCGCGTGCCCTTTGATTAATGCTCGGGGAGGCGTGAGGTGGCAGCGCTGGTGTCCTCAGCCTGGGAGGGGGTGGCAGAGGCGACTCCAGAGCGGCTGGCACAATTAGCGTTTGCGGAGCAGCGCGGGTATGGGCCAGGGCAGCATTTAGCCAGATGCAGGAGAAACGGGGGGGTTGTCCCTTCCGCACCCCAGGGGCAGCACAGCGGCTCCCCAGCTCTGCGGGCACAGCACCACGCGGCTTGGGAGGGTGCAGGGAGCACATGGGACCGCGTTGGCACATCTTTGGAGCTGTTCTGACCAAGGAAAGTTTAAGGCATTTAAAGAGGAGAGGGGGGGTGACTCTCCAGGTGTTTAAGGGGAATCCTTCTGGTGTGGCTGGAGAGAAACGAGGAGATTGAAAATTTAATGGGAGGGTGATGGAAGCTGGCTGGTGAGGGGTGGGAGCTGACAGCTCAGTAGCAAATGAGACATGACAGAAAGGGGGGAGATAATTTAACAGGCTTGGCCTGATATTGTCCTTCATAGTCATGTCTTGATTTTCTCTTGCTTTAGATTTGTCAGATCTGATTTTACACAGAAGATGAGGTGGGGGGGGAATGGTGTGTACTGCACGTACTGCGCAGAGGTGCCCGTGCAGCCTCCTGTTGCTCTTCCAAGCCACAAGTGTGCAAGAAGTATTTTGTTTTAAAAGGCTGGAAGTGTTTTAGTGTTGTTAAAATGACCTCTCCTTCATCAGTTGCCTTCTTGAGAGCTGCTGCGCTATTTTTGCTCAGTATTTCAAAACAAATCCCCCCTCCGCAAAGGTAGACCGTCGGGAGCTATCAGCTTCACTGAAGTAACCAAAACCCGAGATTTGTTAGAAAAGCCTTTGACTTCTTGTTTTCACCTCTAAGCAACAGGCTGCAACCCCCCCGAGGCTTGGTAGCTCCCCCCGGCTGCAGGGGATGTTTGTGGTGAGGCAAGGAGGAGGTTTGGGGTTTTTTACGTTTTGCTCGAGTCTCACGCAGGCTCATGGGCACCCGCATCTCCAGGGCTTGGTCCTGCACCCCAGCGCAGCCCAGGCTCATGCATCAGTGTCAGGGGGGTTCTGAGGGCCAGGTATAAAACCATGCCCTGGAAGAGGCTGGCTACCAATTTTTCCAGTGGGAGAGGATGTCAGAGCTCCCCTCTGTGACGGCAAAGCTCCCCTCGTCCCTCATGGCTCACCCTTGCTGTATTTTCCCCTCCGTGACAGTTTGGAGGGGGACGGGACACAGCAGATGTCTTTGATGACAAGCCTCACGCCCCGCTGTGCTGACAGCAGCCTGCCTTCCCCCCGGGGGAGCCGCAGCCCCCATGGCAGCCCAGCGCTGCGGTCGGGCCCCCAAGGGCTGTGAGCACCAGCTCAGCTCCAGGCGCCCTCACAGATCCTGCACTCAGCCCCAGCCCACTGCAGGTGGGTCCTGAGCCACGGTTGTGTTTGTCCACGAGGACCTCCCGGACCTTGCTGGGTGAAGGATGGTCCCTAAAGGCAGGCGCAGCCCCCAGGGTCACCGCTGGTTGGGTGCCCCTCTTCCAGCTCCACATAAAAATAAAAAAATGAAATAAAAGCTGAGCTGCTTTTATTTTTTAATCATAGTGGTTGCATAAAATAATTTCTTAAGCTCTTTGCCTATGGCAAATGGCTTAGAAGGACATAAAAGACAAGCTCTAATTTTTCCTCTCTAACCACCCCAGCCTTTTTCATGGCTATTGCCTGGCACAGCTCCTAAGCCACAGGTTCCTGCAGCTTTTGAGGCTGAAGTTTCCCCAGAGGGTGCCTACAGCCTCCATGAAGCCAAAAGGCAGGGAGCTGCAGGCAGCCAGGGCCTCTCAGGAGAGGGCTGCTGCTGCTGGGAGAGGTTATAATCACAATTTCCCTGCAGGTATTTGCTTTAGTCTCTTCAGGCTGGGCTCTCCTGGGCCCCAGCTGAGAAATGAAGCTGCTGCGCAGGGCACGGCTCGGGAAGGGCCAGCGCTGCAGGCTGGGCACAGACCTGCAGGAGCTCTGATGTGGTGCACGCAGCTCCGCAGCAATTTAAAAATCATTCCTCAAATCCCAACCTCCTGGACCGAGCCAGATGGGGATTAGAAGGGGTTTGCCACAAGAAAAAACAAAACCCCAAAGCATGTTCTGGTGGTGAATTTAGCGATCAGAGAAGTTGCTAATTGCAGGGAGGTGGTGGAGCCCCGCTCCCTGGCTCCCAGGGACACCTCGCAGTGCTGGGGGTGGGCAGGAGAGCCCCGCTTGCACAGGGCGGCTTCCCGGGCGGTTTGGGAAACGCTGCTGGGTTGCTCAGCAGCGAGCAGTTGCGGTTGGAAACCCTCCATGCCGGGCGGCATGCCGCTGCCCTGCTGGGCTGCGCCGGAGCCTGGCTCGCACCGCAGCGCCGGGAGCACCCGATCCACCCCGGCTCACTTCCATGTCCTCGGAGAAGATCCTCCACGGCCACTGACATAGCAATGTGGTCCTAAGCTGGGAAAGCCCCAGCCTTTCTTCCTTGCTCCTTGTCACCTATTTTTGCAACCGTCCTAAGAGCGAAACTACCCTCGAGCTGTCCCTGTCTGCCCCCGCTTCCCTGCAGCTTCAAAGCCACCAGGCAGAGACTGGTCAGTGCTGGTGGGCAGAGGGGAGCGGGCTGAGCCCCCCGAGCCAAGCCGAGAGCTGCCAGCTTCCCTGCAGACCCCAGCCCTGCCTGCCACAGCGCACGTCGTGGAACGCTGTTGGTTTGGTTTTCTGCATTTGCTGTTTATAACCACCAGTAATGTGATGGCTGTGCTGGGGCTGCACCAGCTCGCCGGCTTGGCCCCTTGTCCAAAAGCCACCAGAGCCACAGTCTGAGCGAAGCATCAGCCGGTGAAAGCAGTAGTTGGGAGAAACGTGAGCTGATGGGTGCTGGCTGCAAGCCGCATCCTTGGCTAAAGCCATGTGATGAGGTTCTTCATGTAAAGCTTCAAGCAAACATGGTGCTCAGACACATGGGGACTCAGAGCACTCAAGGCATTACCAACAAATTTTTAACACCAGGGAGTGATGAACAAACTTTCCAGAGGAAGGAGGAGCAGTGCTGGGTTCACTTAGCGATAAGGAAATGTCAGTGAGATGGTGATTTGCTGATTTGGTGGAGATTTAGTGGAAGGTCAGAGGATAGGATGGGCGCCAGCTCCTCCTTATCCTAAAATCTCTGGGGTTTGGTGCTGGGGTCCCCTCCACCCTCTCCTGCTGTGCGTGGCATCCCACTCTTCAAGAGCAGGGGGATACTGGGTGTGAGGCCGCGCTGCCGATGAGCCGTCCTGGGAGCTGGCGCTGGGAGCACCAACTCAGTCGCTGTGTCCGGGTCTGTCTCTGCTGTTTGGGTGCATTATGGGTCCATGGGGGAGGCTGGCTTTCCGGCCCTTCCTGGCAGCTCCTGCAGAAGGTATGGAAAACTGTCTGTGTGTAAATCCCACCCTGTTTTCCCAAGCTATTGATGGGGCTGATCCTCCACCCCCAGCTTTGAGACACCCCCGGTCTCTACAGCAGGAGCTGCCCTGCCGGGGGTGCACAGCGTGTTCCGGGCAGGGTCACAGAAGAGCCCCTTCCCAAACGCTGGATGCCCACGTTACACGCAAAATGTTGTATCAGGGAAAACTTCTGCACCACTTTAACTTGGTCTTGACTACACCTCCGTGACAGATGCTCTGTATATGTTTAATGCTGCGGAGACGTAAACGCTGTAGGTTTGGTGAAAGCACGTGCACTGATTAATAGTTCTGCTCCCATAGAGCAGGCAGAGCTGGAGGGAGGGCAGGCAGGACAGCCCAAGCCATACCCAGCCAGAGACAAAACCATGGTGGAAAACCCGCTGATTGCCCTCTCTCGCTTTGCATTAAGCTTCGCTCACCTAACGCAGGAGGAGATGCCGAGGCTCAGACTTTTTTCCCCAGGTGCTGCTTGCTGGGGCGATCTCCCCGGAGAAGGGAGCTCTGCAGGAGCAGCACAGCAGGGATGGACGTCACCAGCCAGCCCTGGCGATGCTGCCTCCCCGCTGTGGCAGCCCCCGTGCCACTTGGTTTATTAACAGCCTGGTCCAAGTTAAATTTTAATTGTCCATTTCTCTCTGATGCCCACTTAAATAAGCTGGGTAGGCTGCCTGAGGATCTAGCACACGAGAAAGGTGAGATCTTTGCTTAAAAGGACATTGCCCGGTGATTTTTCACAACCTTTGAACAGTTTTGCTGATTCTTTTATTTTTAATTGGTTCCCCTTGGAAAACTCGCGCTGAAATCTGTGTCCTTTCATCATTTTGTGCCGCCATTGATGACAGCGGTGTGCTTGGCACTGTGCAGGGCATGCGAGGAGTTGGGGTCGCCACACATATCCTGCCCATAAACCAGGTCAGCGTTTGACAAAGAGATTTTAGCTGGCGGTGGGTGTGGTGCTGACACCCTATTGCGATGCCAACAGGGGGTCATGGGGAGTTTTGATTTGTCCCCTTGAAGAGCACCATGGAAAGGTTTTCCTTAGCCTGAGCAGCATCCCTCACCTCCGGGGGAGGTGGTGCGGCATCATGGGGGGTTTGCAGCCATTTCCCTGGACCAAAGCCCGACTTGAAATGCCCTTGCAGGTCTGTTGCGTGGTGGGGAAGAGTAAAGCAAAAAACTGCCAGCCTTTGGGTGCTGGGGTTACGTGAGGATGGAGCTGCCCTGATGTGGGTGCTGGGGCTGGGATGGCGGCACTGGGTGTGGGACCTGCAGCACCTTCCTCCTGCTACCCCCAGTCAGGGACCCTCCAGCCCAGGGAAGCAGCGTTTTGGGGGTTGCATCCTTGGGTCTCTTGTTATACAGCCAAATCCCTGTGGGGGGTGAGTCTGGGCTCCATGCTGGATCTGGCCCTTGCTCCAGCAGGGCTGGGAAGTCCCCTGCATGCACCATGCCTGCAGAGATGGGGTGAGACCTGACCGCTGCCCATCGGGCTGCTGCCATCCTGCTCCTGGCTCCCATCTGCTGCCATCCTGCTCCTGGCTCCCATCACGATGCCCCTGGTCTGGGACCTGCCACCATCCCCACCAACCTTATTTGTGACCGCAGGGCCCCAGGTTACAGCCAGAGAAGGGGTTATTTTGGCAATGGCCCTTTCAAAGGCGAGTGACTGCCATCCTGGTGCCCTCCGCACATATGCTTCTCTGCCGCACTCTGTACTTCACAGCCCGTATATCATGCTGGGTTTGATTACTTTTCAAGCCATAGACCCTTGGCAAGGAAAAACATTCTCCTAAAAGACAAAATTACGCACTCCTTCCCACCGTGGTCCACAGCAAGCACAAGCAGCTCCTTTCTAGCATTTGCATGACCTCAGGAGTCAGAGCAGAGCAGTGCTAATGGCAGCGACACCTCCAAAGGAAACCTCGGGCTCTCTCAGGTGGGCTCGGTAAAACACCTCGCCTTTGGCTTCTCGTCGCCGTGATCCCCAGCTTGTGATTTCTCGGCAAAGGGTGGATCGTTTTCAGACGCTGAGAGGAAAGGAGGGGTCTGCTGCCTGTGCCCTGCCACAGGTCACCCATGAAAGCAGCAGGAGTCCAGCACAAAAGGAGGGAGGGAGAATAGATACAGCGGGATAGAAATTTGAGTTATTCTCTTTTTTAAAATCATTTTTAGAGAACAATGATGTGCAAAATGCCCTATTTCTTTCACTTGTGGTCAGGTGAGTGCAATGTGGATATATGTTTGGATTAGTAGTGATATTTTTGCTACAGGCATCACCCACCCACCAGCACATCCGCTATCACCTTTTTATAAAACACACCCCTAAGAGCTGTGGAGCCCATCTTGGCATCGCTTTGGTCATCTCCTTCCCCTCGTTGCTTCCCCTTTGCTTGGCACGTGCTACAAAGGCTTCTCCTCTCATTTAACCTTCAACCCTTTGCACTTGCAGCCCTTCCTATTTCTTGGGCTGGACGGGTTCCCTGTGTTCTCTGTAGTTTTATCTTGGGTAGCACAGCTGTAAGGGCTTAGAAGTGAAGGGTGGTGTTAGGGTTTTGGAAAAAACTTTAAAAAACCATGCTGGGGGTCAGGAGCAGTGCAGAGGAGGGTGACGGGCAGTGCTGCCCGTGCACGGCGCAGGCAGAGGCACAGCAAAGCTGCTGTCCCGCATCTTGCTCGACTTCAGAGCCAGCTGCCGATGCTCGTGGGGCAAGCACGAGCAGCTGACACGGGGCCGTGCAAGGGCAGCACAGTTTGTGTCCTTCCGGCAGCACAGCGCTGCCGGCGCCTGCACCACGAGCGCGCAGCGGCTGCCCATGACGGCGACGAGGCTGGAGGGGGACACAGACCTGCACCCCCGCGGCAGGGCTGAGCCCACCCCCGCCTGTGCTTGGGCACTGGTGTCGCCGCCACCCTTGGAAACTGTTTTATACTCCTCATTTCTCGAAATAATTTATTTTGTGGCTTTTTGGAGTCGAGTCAGGGTGCAGGGAAGTTGCAAATGCTGCTCATCACAGGGCATGTTTTGATGGGTTGCAGCAGTGCCGGCTCCATCGGTGTGTCCAGGCTGAGCCATGCAGCGCTGCTTGGGAGTTAAACCAGGGTCAAGCCCAGGAGCTCAGTGCCTGCTGCTGCAACCAGGGCTGGTTCTGGAGAGGTGGTGGTGGGGAGAAGAGCACCTCCAGCACCTCTCTGCAGCACCGGGCAGCAGGTCCCCACCGAGGGAGGGTGCTGGCCCCCACGGGCATCGCCCCGGCCATGCAGCGAGTGGGTGCCCGCACCACGCAGGATCGCAGCTGGGCGCTTTGAGCTGGGGGAAGAGCAGCCAAAGAAAGGCAGCAAACAAACAGAAATCCTTTGCACGGTTAACTGCCTCCGCTTCCTCCCTCGCTCTCCGGGTCGTGCTGCTCCGCTTCTCACCCCAGCCCCCTTTTTAGTTAAACACAAAGGGGATGATGAGACTTGTTGCTTTTTCAGCTGCTGTGCCTATAAACCGCCCGCTTTGCTGCAGGCAGGAGGAGGTGACGGAGGTGACGGGTGTCCCAGCGTTAGCTCTGTGCCTGCCTGGGGATGGAGCCTGGAGCCAGAAATGTCTCCGTCCCCCTCCACCTCCCCCAGGTAGGCTGCCTGCCTGCCTGCCTCCATTTTGCCTGCTGTCGTAGACATGCTTTTAACTAGTCTTTAAAGATAATAAAAGGACTTACAAAGCTTAATATGAGTCAAAGTGTTTTCAAGAAATGTCAGCTGCCACATGTCTCTATTTAAATGGGAACGTGGTTTTTTTTCCATCTGTAAAGCACAAAACCACACTGCTGTGTTAATTCATGAAAATGCCATGGAAAGTGGCAGTGAGAAGTAAAAAGGGAAAAATGACCAGGTCAGCTCCACTGCCAAGGATGAGTGAAGCGCTGAAAGGCTGAACAGAAAACGTGGTGTTTGAAGAGATTTGGTGCCTGATTGAACGCCTTCCTTCGCTCTGTAGTTCCCGTGCTATTGTATTGCACACGACGCACACTCGAACAGAGGCACGGCCTCGGCCTCTGTGTTCCAGCCGTGCGGTTTTGTACCTTGCATGGGAAAAGAAATATGCAAAAAATGATTTTTTTTTTTTTTTGGTGAGTGACATTTTGCTTTAATAGCCTTTATCTCCTGTCCCTGTGCAACAAACCTCCTTGTGTCCAGTTCCGACCTGCCCTCAGGACCCTACAGCCCCAGGGTGTTTCGCACTGGAGAGTCCAGGCTGCAGTGCTCCCTCCAGCAGGAGCCATGGGGTTTTGTTTGCATCTAAAAAAGGGCCCTGCCTCTCCATCCAGGTATGTTCCTCCGAGCAAGAAAACCCCCTCTCTGCAGCAGGAGAGGACCCCTGGGTCCCCGCCGGCCAAGCGCTCCTGCGCTACCGCACACATGCCGCGCCAGGAGCCCGCGGCCCCGGCGGCTGTTTGCACAGTGCGAATCTATTAGCTGAGTTACTGCCGTAATTTCCTAATGGGATGGGGAACGCTCAGGAAATGATAGAACTGTATAATTAAACCAAGTCTATCTGAGGATCTTCCATTACGGCATGGTAATTTCTGGATCTTGACATCCTTCTTTCCCTTTTTTAGAAGTCAGAGAGAAGGGAGATGTGAACGTGGTACTTTTCTCTTGAAGCCTTAGGTAGCGCACCTTCATGGTCATAAATCCCTGCATATTTATGATCCAGGGCAGTTAACCTTGCAAATCAGATTACACAGATGATTATATGCTTTGCCTTTACCTGGCTGGCAGGAAGGAGAGCTGCTAGGGAAGGGGAGCGTATTCCAGCAGTGGAATATGTTGTGTGTAGGAATTCAGCAACATCTTTCTGAATAAATGGAGAGCCCTCCTTTGGGACTCGCTGGGTTTTATTGCAGAAGCTATTAAACTCCATGAGAGCAGCAGGGTTCAGGGCAGCAGGTTTTGTCTATTGCAGAGGGTAGTTAACCTGGTTATCTAGAGTCCAGCTGTAGATATTCCTCCATGTTCTTGAACTGCAGAGTCAAAGCACAGCAGTTTGCAAATTCTCCTTCCATGTTCCACTTCCAGGATTTGCTGTTCTCTGGCCATTGCTCAGGGACCTGTTCATGAAACCTGCTGTAGGTCTGCCAATACCCGGTGTGATCAAATGCTGCGAGAACCAGCAAAACACAGAAGCAGATATGCAATATTTCCACTTAAGCAGGAAGGAGCCAACATTTTAAAGACAAAGCCAGGCAGCCCAGGTTTTGCTCAAGAAAAGGCCAGGCTGGAAGATGCCAGGAGACTGACAATGGCTGATGTGCACAAAATGGAGATGTCTTCTTTGGGGTTATTCTGGGCACATGCCCTTTGGTGACTGATGCCTGACACCTTCAATGCAAAGCTCCTCTTCACTGGGTCTTGTTTTCTACAAAGCGGTCTTTGACTCTCAGCAAGGCAGGCTCGGGGTCTGCGCTGACTTTGGCCATCCAGGCAACTTAGAATAAAGCAGTGGTCACAAAGCACCGAAGAAAATGCATCTGCCTTGAAAAAAACAAACCCCGTGCCTGGTCTTTAGAGTTAGCCTGATCTCCAGACTCCTGCATTCAGTCTCGTCCTCACTGGGAATATCAGCTTTTCTGAGATCCTTTTCTGACTTACAGTGTTATTGTTGGAACAAGGTAAACAGTTACTTAATGCAAACAGGTATTTTATGACAAGCAGGGATCTGAGCTGCAAAATTTGGACTCATAAGAAAGCAAAACATCTCCAGAGTTGCACTGAATTTAGTTCAAGGCTCCCAGGGTTATAATGAGACAAGAAGAATGGTAGATTTGCATGCCCCTTCTTTTCTTTCAATCAAGTCTTTCATCATTTTGATGCAAATAAGTGACCCGTGACAGTGTGGCCGCTGGAGTGCGGCTTGCTGAGATCTGTGCAAGTGCTCTGCGCATCTCGCTGTCAGTTGGCAGAGTCTTTTATTATTCCATTACTCTTCCACCAACATCCCAGATCCTTTTCTTCTCTTTCTTTGAAAAACTTTGCCTCTCCTTACGAATGCAACGGCACTGCTCTAGCATCAGCATCACTTGGTGGTACCAGACTCACAGCACTCATGCGAAAGGTGAAAGCTGCAGCGTCCTTTTTGAGGAGACATTGGGCATACTGACAATTTGGGGCAAATTTCCCCCTCTCCTCTCTGTTTTAAGACATGGTTTCACACAGGTTGAAACACAAGTGGAAATGCAGTACCTGGTCTCTACCTTAAGAGACAGACTTACAGACCAACTACCCAGTGGTTAAGACATCCGGAAGTGAAGCCTAATAACATCGGCTAAGGGTGGTAGGTAGGCAATTTCCTTGTACAGCCTTTACTAGTCAGTTCTGGAAAAGAATAGATATTGATGCCTGGGATTTCCTGGGCAGAGACTGCAACCTGCCAGATTTTACGATGGAGACAAGCCAACCCCCAGGAATTGGTGTAAGTCCAACAGACGAGTTCCTCTAGTGACTTAAGAGCCATTGGGATGTGGATCTCCAGAGATAACGTAAGGAGAGATCTTGAAACGAAGACTTCTGGTGTCCAGCCAGCTCAGGGTTTCCCTGCAGCTTGTGCAAAGGGCCTGAGCTGGAGGTTTGGTGGTGGTAGGACACTTGCAAAAGGGCACCTTCTCCACTGCTCAAGTGCCTGTGGTTCGGGCTGCACTGATTCATCTGCTGCTGGTTTCTTAGAGATGTGCTGTGGACTCTGTAAGAAAACAATCTGGATTTCTGTGCCTATCCATGGTTACTATGAAAAGATACTGCAAGTGCTTATGGTCTTTGAGCAAAATCCTCTCCTCCCCATATATCTTAAAATTTTGCTCGTGCTAAGTAATGAGTGAAATCAGCGTTGCAGCCTGCCCCCTCCATCAGGAGTATCTATTGCACGGACTTTATTACACTGCCCAACAGAAACAAGGTTAGGAAGAGTGGTCAAGAGGTGATGCGCTACTTTATTTATAAATGCCCATAGAAGGGTGTCCTGGGAAGCATGGATCTGATCTGCAATTGCTCGCAGGACATAAGAGTGGTAGAAACGAACAAATCAGCTATGAAAATTATACCCTTGTCTTTCCACTTAGGAAAACATTATCTGTTCACCCTGGTAGAGGTCCGGATAATGATAAACGGGTACTAATGGAAAGAGTAAGTAGATCTGCCAGTCATCGTTACGTATTACCCATTTCTTACCCAGCCTGCATCACGAGCGTTGGGTTATGGGTTGAATCTTCATGCTCTTCATCACTTGTAGAAAAAAAATTAGAGAGGTATATCTGGGCATGCATGAGTCCCCCTGAAGAGCCATTTGAGCAAAGGCCACCTCTCCTCCCCAGGGAGCTCCTGACACCGTAGTGCGAGGCTGTGTTGTGGATACAGCTCACCTAACTGCAATTAAACTTTTTAATAGGTAAAAGCTTATAACCAGCAGTGCAGAAACAGTGTCTTTGGCATTTGCTCTCACCATGGCGTATGTGTCTTTGCTTTGCAACACAACCTTGTTTGAGTTTCGCTTCCCTTTCTTAGCATGACTACAGCAGTTAGGTTTACCCCACTATGACAGTGCACAAGGCTTTTTTTTTTTTCCCCCTTTTTGCTAATTATTCTATTTTAGTGCTTTATTTTTTCCTGGAGAAATTCTCAACATCAAAACAAACCTAGTGTGTGGGTAAGGGAGTGAGGAAGAGTGACTTCTCTCATGCTTATCCTCACTGTGAGCAGAAGTAGGGCTGGAGCACAAAATGCCTGCATTTTGGTACAGTTTTGATCCAAATCTGCATCTCATTCTGGATGGGATTAGCCGAACCAGTCCCTCCAATCTTCAGGGTGGGTTGTAGCTCATTGAAAAAACCAGAGCAGTTTCCTTTTTCCTTTCTCCTTCACTAAACATGCAAACCCCATTCTTTTAACAATTAGTCTTGAACATGTTCACTCTCTTCCTATCTATTAATCCCTACTTTAGTAATCTCATTCTGTTGTATGGCGCTTCTTATATCAGGCATTAATATATTTCTCAAAGGTAATCTTTAACCACCCAGGCTGGTTTTGGAAAGGGGAAGATATTGTTGGTCTTTTCTAAACCGTTTGTTTTGAGGGAGTCTTGGAGGAAGGGTTATATGAATTTATCATGAAAATGCAATAGCATTTTCATGAGAAAATACTGTGTTAAACATATATCTTATGTATTTATTTCTCAGAAAATTCATATTGTTCAATCTCTGGGTGGAAGCCAAGCACTTGTAATAGTTACCTGACATGATGTGGCCCCGTGACAGAAAGTCTAATGAAGACTTTCTTGATAGGAATGTAATTGTAAAGAAAAAAAATGATTAAAAAATTGGTTCCAGTGCTCTGCGATCCAAGAGTTCATTTGTTTCCTCATTCATGCACTAAACAAGTCCCTAATTAATCTTGAACCTTGGAGAAAGGAGACTAGATTGGCATCTTCTGAATACGAACGTACTTCTCATTTTGGAAAGTTTGAAGAGGCTCTTAAGCATTCTCTTTTAATGGTATTTTTGCAAGGGTTTAAAGTGGCTTCATTAGCCTGCCAAAGCCGCTAATTGCATTACCATATTTTTAAACTTCGGAGGTTCAGTTTTTAAAAAAAAAAAAAAATTAGATTAATTTGCTGGTTGAAACCGACTGAAGTGTTCAGTGACTGTCACAGTCCTCGACCGGAGCCAGCGCGGCACCGGGCAGCGCGTGTGCTCCTGGGGCCGCGCCCAGCGGTGCCGCCACCGCGCGTCCCTCCGCGTCCTGCGTAATTAAAGCAGCGCGATCGCTCTGCCCTGGCCGTGGCCGTGCTGACTTAAACCTGCCTGAAGCTTACTCCTGCCAACCTCAGAGCCTGAGCCGGACAGAAGTAAATACTCGTGCAGAGGCAAACCTGCCCCTGTGCTAGATCTGCTCCTTCGACTATTTTGGTTAAAAAAGCAGAACCAACAGACATCTCCCAACATCAGCTTCAGTTAGGAAATCAAGCGCTGATTGCATTTTGAGCAGCTCTTCTCCATCGATGGGGGATCTTTAGCAAAAGCATCCCAGGCTCTGGGCAGGTGCAGATGGTGCCTGGGGGGCTGGGCTGTGCGTCCCTGGCCATCACCCTTGCAAAAATACTCAGCGTCCAGCGGGCAAAACCCCTTTTGTAATCCCGGGCCTTTCGGAGGAAAAGTCGCGGCGCTGATTAACTCCGGCTCCTCCATTCCTCTGTGCCGTGAAGTGTGAAAGGGATCAAGTCAAAGCCTCAGATGGAAGGTGCCAGCCAAGTTCAAAGTGTGGCTGTGTTAGTCCAGCTGTTCTTATTACAGTAAATAGGCGTCTGAACTTTAATGAGGTCACTTCCTTGAATCTTGCTTGTGTGCGGCCCCAGGTGGCTTATCTAAGGTAATATGAATAATACGAACAAGATAAGATAAGGCTGTTAGCCCCAAACAATATTATCAGCCTGTGATTTTAGCTGCCTACCTACTCCATCCTGACAGCGAGGGATAAAAGAAAACCTAAAACTCCAGCCTTGGAGACTTATAAAAGCCGTGTTAAAACCCGCGTGAGAGCTCCAAGAAGAAATATTATCCTGGCTGGGAGAAGGGGGTGGAGGAGAATCAAGGGCACCAAGAAGAAAATACAGCTCACGGTTGAGGGAGTTGGTTTTTTTCCTCCTTTGCAAATGTGTTCTTGCTCATTTCGTTGTGAGCACCGCGATATATTATCAGCTTTCACGGAAGTGAAGAGTCGTCGGGGTTTCATTAGTTATGTTTATGCCAATAGAAATAAATCTTCGCAGTCATCAGGACAGGTTTGTTCATACTCCCGGCCCCGTCTAGGGAATTTCACCGGCCACATCCCTGTTGTGCTGGTGGAGCAGATACAGTTTGAGATATACTTTGGCCTTATTGATTTGAAAGCTTCTTCATTACTTCTCCAGTACTGCAGATCAATAGCTGTGCCTAGAGCAGCATAATAGATTTTTTAAAAAAATCAATTAAACAGAATATTTTTAACAGAGCCTAGTGCGAAATTCTGTTGCATTTTGACATGTGTGGTTTAAGCTTTGCTGCATTTACCTGCCGGCCCGTGTGCTGTGCTGAGGGATGGGAGTCTTTGTTTCGGCGTCCGAGTTCTGTGATATTCATGTTTAACCTCCAAAGGAGGAGGAACGCCTCAAGATTAGAAACAAGAACCACCCAGCTTTTCTCCTTTGAAACCGATATTCATCACTGCAGCCTCGCTAGAAAGTGAAATAATGTTTGTGGTCTTAGCTCAATCCCCAGTGGACAATAATTCAGTTAAAATACACCAAAATCTGTCATGCTTTTTCCTTGTTCCGTGTCTCTGAACACAAGGAGATGAGCTCCTTTTAAATTAGCTTTCATGCTTGAAGGGTTTCCTTGTGCGTGCAGAGCCCGATCCTGTCCCCACTGAGGCTGGTGACAAATTCCCTATTGATTTTGGTGGCCCGGGACTGGGGTCAGGCAGCAGCTTGGCTGGCGGGCAGCCCCGGGGCTTGCTGCCATCCCAGGTTGGGAAAAGCCACCTGCAGCCGCTCCTGTCCCAAGGTCCTGTAGGACCACGTAGGTGGTGTCCTGGCCCTGCAGCTGGCAGTGCAGCTTTGGCGGCTGTGAAGCTTCTGTGTCAGATTTTTCAGCAGTGCAAGTGGTTAACGTGGTATAAAAAAGGTAGGTAAATCCTTACGGCAAGGAAAACACTTATTTTTTGAAAGCTTTTCCCCAGTGGAAGGATGTAATGAAGGATCCTGGTGATGCTCTGAATGGTGATGCTCGGTGAGACCTTTCTCCAGTCACCAGGTCCCCCAGACGGGGCCACTTCAGATGATCTTGCAGGAAGCTAAAAACAAATTTCCCCACCTTTATTCTTCCTTCTCCCTCCTTCCAACCTTCTCCAGCTCAACACCAGCTGCTCTGGGCTGCCTCTCAGCCACCGGCCACTCTCCCACCATTTCTTCGTAAGACATGGGTTGAATTATTTCTTTGAAATATTTGCATGTCAAATGACACAGGTGGGTATTTTCAGAACCTGCATTTTCAGGTCCCAGCACAGCAGCTGCAGCCACGTTGGGTTTGTTTGGTCGGAGCCTTTTTGCTTTGCAAAGTGTAAATATTTGTGGACACGATTACCAACGCACTTAGACCTGATTCTGGAGGCTGCCAAGCTGTGAGGGTTTCTCGTCGATTCGAACCAGGTCTGCACGTTGTGGAGTCAACGCACCAAAGCCTTATGGCAGAGGTGCAGATCCAGCTCCTGATGTTGGGGTGGCCTTAGTGCATCACCCAGCCAGGCTGCTTCAGCCCCATTCCCAGAGAGATGATCTCCCAGAGAATGATTTGGAGGAGCTAGACTTCTCTACGTCGCTGTTACAGGAGCAGGGAGGAAGACAAGAGAGGCTAATCTGACATAGCCAATTCCTAAGATGTCTGCAGATGGGAGGTCTGGAAAGCTCCTGTTTTTCTTCTTTCTTTCATCCATGCATGTTGGGGATGTGAGAACCACTTCCAGAAAGCCATTACTTCCCTCTGCTCCCCCATTTTTACACTTTAACATCTCAGGCAATCCAAAGAGTTGGCCTTTTATTAAAAAAAGTTATTTAAACCTGGAATGGGGAGAGGAGTGAGGCAGATCCTGGCGTTGCTAAGCACATGGATTGGAGCCCATGCAGCCCGTCATAACCCCGGCAGCTCAAGTTTAAAGCCAAGAGAGGGTGTTTTCTGTGCAGATGCAAACTGAGTAAGAGAAAAATTATGAGAGAGCCAACAGGTCTGTCTCCAGTGGCAGAGGTGAGCTTGGTGCCACGGGAGGGTTTGGCTTTGGGCTGCCAGCTGCGGGTGGGCTGTGTCAGCGGAGCAGGTTGGGGCGGCGGCACTCACACCCGCGCTCTATTCATTCATTTTTCACGCCTCATTTTCAGGCCTGCCTGATTTACGAACCTCATTCTTCCTTCCCCTTGTTTAAATTTATCTTCTGAAAACAAAGCCAGGGCTTAGAGTAGACCTTCCCTTCCCCTGAGATAGAGGAGCCTGAGTTGGTTTAAGGCCACCGGCTTTAGGAAGGGCACAGGCAGTGTCCTGGGGGCCCGGGAGCCTCTCGGGTGAGCAGCTGCCATCACAAGTTACTGCCTCGCTGCCCCAGCTTCCATGTTTGCCCCAACACCCATCCAGACCCTGGCAAGAGCTAAGCCAGCAGAAAGCCGCCCCGTTTGCCAGCAGCCAGGTTTCCCTGGGAAGCACCGGAGCTGGGATCTGGCATGGGCTGGGAAACCAGGGGAGGAAAGGCAGTGAGATGGGGGAACACAGAGACAAGGGGGGGCAGCTCGATATGGTAGGGATGGGAGGTCTCCTGCCCCGGCTCTGACGCTGGTCCCGCTGTCCCACGAGTGACAGCCCCAGAGAGCCCAGCCAGCCCCCTGCACTTGCCAACCCAGCGGGGACCATGGCAGGGGCCGCACCAGCTCTTCCCTCCTGCAGCTGTTGGGGCAGCTGCAATTCCTGGTCGATGGCAGCAGCACGCCCTGACGTCCTGCACCAACACAGCTCCTCTGGAATCGTCCCTTCTCCCTGTGGATCAGGAATAGGCACAAATTACCCACCTTTAGCTCTCGTTTGTTCCTCATAGTCAACAGGGGAGCAGAGTCATGAGCCGAAGTGCTCTGATTTAGAGGGAAAAAACAGCCCGTGGACCTGGGATGGGGCTTGCAGTCTGCCATGGTGGCATCACTGAAGCTGGTGGGTCACACTGAGTTGTCCCCTAGCAGTCAGGCACGTGGCCTTCGTCCAGGGCAGTTTTGATGGCTCAAGGCTAGCTGGGTTTTGCCTTTTTCATGCTGCAAGACTGAGGCGAGCCTCTGGCCCTTCCAAGGGTCATCATGATCCGGCAGCAACCTTCTCCACTGCGAGCCCCAAAGGTGTAAATGCTGGGGGACAGCATTTCCCATGGGTGGCTCTGCCCCAGCACCCGTCCTGGTGTGCCCATGCATCTTCTGCCAGGCAGCGCTGACCTTCTGATGGTGTTGGCAGTGCCAGCGCTACGGATAATTACTCAGAGTGCTAAGAAGAGACTTTGTTATTAGGAAGCTTTTTTTCCCAGTTATTTTTCAGCTAATTTTTCCCCTGTTCTTAATTTGTGCCTCGCTTCTCGGAGTCGTTTCAGATCTGTCAAGCGCTCTCCGTGAAATGCTTGTTTTTGTTTGACTAACACGTTCTGGGGGAGGGGGACGCGCGGTGCTTTGGAAGAGCGGGTCTGTTTGCTTTGGTGATAGCAGTGATATTTGGGAGAGACAGATGGAAGGCACTTTTTATTTTCTGCAGACACTTCATGATCCAAGCTGCTCATATTGTATAAGAGAGGCCAGATGCCTTGTTAATTCATAGACATGTTTACAGCATGGAGCTTCTAATAGGTGAATATGAATACTAAATAGTGATTAGTGCCTGTCTGACAGACGTCTCCCTCCTGACTGAAATTGGATCTAAGTTTGACCTTTGGTGAGGGAGGAAGGTATTCTGGTATATAATAAGCTGCCTTTTTTTTTTTTCTATCTTCTCTGCATGTAGAAAGACAAATCCTTTTCCTTCCCATTGAAGAATGTATTTGCCCTAAAGACACACCAGCCTGCCAAGCCGTGCCGTGCCTCCCCGTTCCTGTGCCGCTGCGGGAGCGGAGGGGAAAACACCCGGCTGGGTATTGGGAATCTGTGTGTTAAGTGCTGAGTGTGTGCCTGATGGTGATTTAAAGCCCATGGGAAGGATGGCATTTGGGCTTTCTGGAGAGGTAGCGAGGAGCACTGCGGCTTCTCCCTTGCACCAGTGGGCTTTCCTGGGATGCTCTGGGTTGGACAAGAGCCGGTGCAACCCATGGCTGTCTGAGCGTCCCGGGCAGGGGGCGAGGGCCGGTGCCTTGGGGTCCTGACATCAAACCAAACACACAGGATGAAAGGATTATAGATGGAAGAAGGGAGAGGCAATAGGGAGAGAAAAACAATTAGCAAAGAGACTTAATTTAAGGATACTCCCCAGCACTGCTGGTGAAAGGGGCCACCAGCTCTTTAAGAGGATGGACCACAGTGCCAGGACCCTGTTCGTCCCGTCCGCGGGGCTTTGTATCGCCTTCCTGCAGGACCCGAAACCATCGTGTACATGAAAAACCCATCTAGGAGCAGCATCCAATGTATGTTTAATTGTCCTCGATGCGATGTAACACTTGAAAACAAGAGGGTGGCCAGCAGCCCGGGAAGGGAGCGCTGCTCAGGCACATGGCTGGGCTGCTCCGGAGGCGGCAGAGGTGGGAGGATGGTTTGTGGAAGTGAAAGTGAGGAAAGCAGAAGCAGGTCTCAAAAGTAGATTTTTTTTTTTTTTTGGTAAACTGCTCTTTAAAGATAAGGAAGCACAGACTTCTCATCTTTTCTTAAGGAATCATTCCCATTTTGGGAATGGCAGCCTGTCTTTGGGAGGTTTGCAAAGTTGAGGGAGAGTTGCAAGGGGACGGCTGGCTGCCAGCAAGGTCCCCGCACGCTGGGGCTGTGCCACTTCTCCCTGGGGACTTTCTCGGTGGCACTGCGCCTGCAGGACCTGGGAAACAGAGCAGGGCACCCGCCCAGCCCCGGGGAACGCCACAGGGGACCTGCCCAGCCGCAGCGAGTGAGGCACCCCAGGAGCATCACCTTGATCACGCCATCTCTCTTACGGCACTAGGTGTTTCCCAGTCTGCCCTGGTCGGGAGAGTTTCGTGACGCTCAGAGACCGAACGGGGTTTCAGGGAGAAGTGAAGATGCTGAGGAAAACCTGGGCGTGCAATAATCCTGCGTCCAGCCTTTTCGGCTGCACTAAGTGGCCACGGCAAGGGGCATTCCTGCCTCAGGGGCTGGGCACGTCCAGACGGAGAGATGGCCCTGAGCCAGCAGGCAAGTGGAGGCAGCTGAGCGGGCAGCCAAAGCATGGACGGAGGGAAGAGGGGGTCAGGCCCTACGTCCCCAGTCAGGCTCTCTGCCCCCAGCCTGGCTCCCCACAGATCACGGTGCAAGGCAGTGGCACTTATAATATCTCTGCATTACCGGAGCATCCTTTTATACATGCAAAATTATCTGATGCCTGTCCGAGGCACTTTTAAGGCTACTTTGGGGCCAAGGGACAGCGTTTGCAGTTATCAACCAGGAACCATCCCATTAAGCTGAATGGAGCTGCACCCAAGATAAGGGAGACGGAGCCCAGCCCGGTGCCCACCATCCTTCGACCCCTCCCCAGCACACAGCGGTTCCCAGTTGAGGCTGCTCATCGTTTTCCAAGTGCCTGGCTTCGGAGGTTTCTTATGGTGGCAGGCACCCAGTTCCCACCAGCTGCGTAGGAGAGCGAAGGGCCTGACTCCTGCCACAGCCACGCTGGCTCGGAGCCCGACAAACAGAGCTACCGGTTCCTCCAGAGATGCAAACCCAGCCTGCTGCTTCTGATCACGGCAGGGTGCAGCGCTTGGCTTGACTTGCTTTTATCCCTTTCCTTTTCACTTCATCCTGAAAATTAGTTGTTAAGTTTATTCCCCAATTAGACCAGGATAGGATAAAATGTTTGCTTTGGGGGATTTAATTTTTTTTTTCTCTTTTAAAGGCTTGCTCTTGCTGTGAATTTATTGGGTATTGCTGACTGCAGAGGAAATCTTGCGGTTTTTTCTTTCCCTGCTTGTTGTTCAGATGTGAAGGTGCAGAGGACGTCTCAACCCTTGAGTGAGCTCAGCTCTCGCACAAGGCAAAGAGAGCACAACTGGTTGAGCAAAATCAGCCCATGACTCTCATTTCTGATCTCAGCCTCCCCTCTGCTCGGACTGGAAGCTGAAGCAGGAATGCGGTTTTGGCAAACAACCTCAAAAAGTAAATTGCTTGCTCTGTGGACTGAAAAACACTCTTTCTCCTCTAACCGCTGCCTCTCTGCAGGGAAACAAGCCGATAAATGAACAAGAAAAGAGACCTGGCCTGGAGAGCTTAGCAAAGCAAAAAGGCGGTGGCTCATGGGGGTGTCCCTGCAGGTTAGCGGGGCTGATGCTGCAGCCGTGCTCTCACCCCGGGGCCAGCATCTGCTGCTGCAGAGGAGGAGAAAAGGGATTTGCTGCGTAAAACGCCATTAAGGACTTTGCTTTAGTATCAGCTGAATGCACTTTGGTGGCCATAAATCAAACGATGTGTATATATTATGAATGTATGTTTGTATGCATATATATAATGTATATAAGCTTGCTGCAGGTTCTTTAGAGGCAGACTCTGCCTCCTTCCAGCTGGAAGGGAACAAGCCCGCAACATCTTGCACTGACATCAGTGCCTTCCCCAGGACCAGACTTTCTGGGGCATTTGCTGTGCTGGTGTGGGGCTGGTGCAGGCAGGGCGGACAGATGCCTGGGGTAATGCCTGCCTGCTCCCTCCGCCAGAGGCTGCTTTTGGTCCAGCCTGCATCACTTTCCAAAATGATGGTCTGGCAAATTCTGGCACCAGGTCCCTCGTGTGCCCTGGGCTGGATGGGGCGAGGGGGCTGTGGTTCCTGGGGCAGAGGTGGTGGAGGGGGTTGCAGGTCTCCCAGAGATGCCCTGGGGAAGCAGAAGGGCAGAGCCGGTTTCAGGGGCAGAGGCTGGCTCTCGCTAAGGCTGTTTCTAACCTCCAGCACAGTTTTTGTGCGAGCTCTTTGGTGATCGCGTGGCGACACTGCTGTGGCTTGCAGTCGTGGCCTGCTCTCTGCTTGCATGTATTTAAACCCTCTGGGTCAGCAGGCAGGCGAAACGTCCTCTTTTTCACCAAAGCACAAGATGACTCCTCCGTTCTGTGTCTGTAACATTTACATGGGGGCCCCGGCTGCTGCACTGGGCTCCAGCTCTGAACTTTGCCAAAAAAAATGATGGTGTTTGGAGCTGGGATTTTGGCTCAGACCCATCTTGAGTAATACTGTTTCACTTGCTTTTGAAACCATAATGCACTGCACTTGGTGGTGATGTCAGGTACTTGGGGATTATAATTACTGTGTAACCCAGCAGCCTGGAGAGAAATGTCTCAGGAGGGGCAGCCCGAGGGGAAGGAAAGTTAGTTCTTTATGAAATGCAGATGTTTTTAAACAGCTGTAATTAACTGGACTGGATGCAGAACATTGCAGATATAAAAGCTAAATAGGCTTTTGTTTTTAAACGTTTGCTGTGTACTTCAAGGGGTCACCCAATTCTGCAGCGCTTGATTTCGGTCCCGCCACGCTGCCCCCAGCACCGCCCTCTTGCTTCAGGTTCAGACCTTGTCGTGGTGCTTTTTCTTCCCCATTCCAAAAGCTGAGGACCACCTAAACCCGCATGCAGGGCTGTGTCCCTCAGCTCCGTCCCTCGGCACGGAACAGGCTGGAAACCAGCTTCGGGAGGATGCGGAGAACAAGGCAAGATGGGCAGCATGGAAAAGAAAAACAAAACCCCCCAGCGCTCGTAGCTGAATAGGAGAGAGCTCTCCAACCCCAAGTTATGAATTTTGTCAATGAAATTAGCCAACAATGTTTGGGAAAGAATAAAAATAAAGCAGCGAGGGCTCAAAGAAAAACTAGCAGAGCCCTGGAGTGAATGGGGGCTTTGTTCGGGCTCCGGTCCCTTCAATAGGCAGCCTGAAACCCTGTGAGTCACTGCGCTGCTGGCCAGGCGCGGGGCCTCCCGTAATGGGCCAGTGGAAAAATCTGCCTTGCTCTCATTTGACAGGCTAACCAGCAAAAGAATAAAGTTAATTTACTGTTAAAGTTAATTTGTTGGGTAAGAGAAGGAAACAAGAAGCATGTTATAATAAATGCAGCAGCAGAGAGGCTGGCCTGCAGGCAGGGGCGTCCGAGGCGAGGGCTGTCCCTCTCTCCGCTAATCCGGGGTTCGCTGTACCCGCGGGTCTCGCAGCACGTCTGGGCAGCGTCAGGCACTGCCCGGGGACACCTGCAATGCTCTGCAGGGGGAAACCGCCTTTACGTAGGAAATTCCTGTGATGCTGGGGATGCAGGGATGCGTGCGAGCCCAGCCACCCAGGGCCAGCACCGAGCTGGGTACTGGAGTTACCAATATAAGTGTGAGCCGGCTCTGCAGCCTGGCTCGTGTCTCAGCAGCTGAAATGCAGGCAGGTAGCCCACCTTTGGTGGGAGTGGGTATGTTTTGTGGGCTCTGTCGGGGCCATGCGAAGCAGCACATTCCCCGGCCGCACGTTCAAACCTGCGGAGAATTGGCAAGCGCTCCCCGCGCCCTGCCAGCTCGCACTGCGCTCACCCCTTAGGTTACTGCCGGGGGAACAGGTACCGTTTTGTGCAAAATCGCTTTTGTGCCTAACGTGGGCTTTTGCACGCGCAGACGCCCCGTGCGTGTTTTTGTGGGAGTAGCTGCTGTTTCCAAACAAAGGGCTCCTTTCTTCCCAGCAAACAGAGGTAGCTGGTGTGAGCCGAATACAACCTGCCTCCAGCCTTTGTTCTGCGGTACCAAACACACCCTGCTACTGGGTGCTTGGCATACTACAAAAATACAGCGGAAAAAAGATGGTCCATCTGCTGTGGGGCTTGGCGGAGCCGCCTCGCTTTGTCCCACCGTTATCCCTGGCCCTTCCCGCAGCCGGGGATGCCCCGACCGAGGGCGATGGCTGTGCAGGGTGAAGGGTTCCCCGCCTGGCACCGACCTGGCATGCCAGGAGCCGTGCAAGCGCCTGCCCCCATCCCGGCCCCCAGGCTCGCCGCCACGCTGCCGTGGTTTCAGACAGGCATGGCTTGTCTTCAGAGGCTGCCGCTGAGCAGGGGAAATCAGGGCATTTCTGAGTCTGCCCGGCTTGCTGCAGGGTGCTGTAGTGGGGGAGCATGGCAGCGGCAGGAGCCGCTCAGCCCCTCAAACGTGGACCTGAGCCGGTCCCGTGAGCCGGTGCAGAAGTCCAGCTTCTGCAGGGGCTCTCCTACGGTCCAGCGAGCCACCGTTGGGTCATATCACCTTCCTTGCCACGTAAACCGGTATCTGACGAAGCAGAGAGGCACCAAGATAATTTCTGGATCACACATCATTTGGGAGGAAATTTTAATAAATTGCTACAATATTTTAAAATCTGGGTTAAGCCCAGAAACGGCACAGCAGAGGTAACCACTGGGCAGCCAACAAAACTGTAACATCTCCCCTTCCTAGCTTCGAGAGGCCATGTTGTGACCAAAGTAATCCTCCTTTCTGCTCACATCACCTTTCCGGATTTATCATTTTAATGTTCTCTGGGCCACCAAGCCCCACAGCTGTAAATTAATTTTTAAAGTAATACAGGTTTTAAAACTTCCATCTGCTTTAATGAGCTTGGGGGAATCCTGTTGTATTAAAAAACATGCATGCAATTATTTTTCCATCTTGGGTTTCGCCAGTTCCCAGCACCTCTCTGCGATGACATCTTCTTCCCCTCTCAAAAGTGTTTTCTTGTGATAATGTGGCATTGTATCCTGATGGTGTGTGTTTTGCCACACGTGGGCAAGGCTAGAGAGGACTTCTCTAAGGACAAAGCAGTATCATTAGCAGGTCCCTCGGTGGCTTCCCAGTCACCTTTCCATTAATCCAGTTCTGCATCACAGAATTACGAAGCGGCTAATGAACAGCTCCAGCGCCGGGAGCCTGGAGGTACCGTATTAACTGGACGTCTCTTTGAACTGCGTGATTTCTGGTGGGAAAACTTCATGGAAAAACGAGATTGTGTTTGTTTTCACAGCCTTCTGCATCTGTTTTTAAATATTTGCTCACAGTAGTTCTGGGGGTTTTTTTCCTTTTTTTTTATTAGCAATTAGCCTAATAAGCCACCTTTTCATTGCTCCGCATGTAGATTAACCACTTCAGAGAGTACAAAATAAACATTTTGCAATGCATGCATGTATCTTCTGGAAAAGATGAGTAACCTGCTTCCACAGAGACGAAGCCCTCCTAACATCAGGGTTTTGCTCTAATCATTAGTGCCCGAGATTTTTTCCCCCTTTTATTTCCCTTAAGACAACTTCTTACAGCATTCATTAACCTGAAATTTTAACACAATTAATTCTTACGCATTCAAAATGATGTTCTTTATAAGTAACAAATAAATAGCCTGGGAATGTGCAACTTCCTTCTGGTACCTGAGTATTTAAAAGATTCATCTCTGCTGACATCAGGCAGAGTTGAGCAACTCAGATTTCAGCTGTTGCATTAAAAACGAGTCTATAAGAGACAGTCCTCCCTTGCAGCCCATGGCTGAGCTGGGTCTTTTGGAGGGACAGGAGATGCAGCATCCAAAAAGAGCACACATACCCAAGAATTGGTATGCTGTGTTGCCTGCCCTTACTGCCTGATGGAAATCATGTTTAATAGCAAAATCACAGCGACTAAAATATTCCTGATCCTGATGATGTCCTGAGCTGTAAAGGCAAAGCACCAGGCAGTGCTGCCATCTCTTTGGTAGCCCCGTGCTCGGTGCTGCCATCGGGGACTCAGGCAGAAAGTGCTCTCGCAGTGCTCAAAGGCAGCAAAGCTGGAAGCCGTGAGCAGGCACCAGGGACCGGGATGCCCTTGGAAGAAGAGACTCTTCCAGTTTGGGGCTGAAACCCACAGCTGGGCTGGATGGGGCAGACTTGTGGGTGATGCTGCTTGTGCCAGCTCTTTACTGGAGAATGGGAGGACACCATCCATGCGGGTGACGTCAGCCTGATTTTTCTGAGCTTTCAGGTAACTTCTGAGTAAGTTGTTCCAGAACCAGTGGGATAAATTAAACCTTTCCTCCAAATCTGAGATAAGCCCCTATCTCTCGCCTGCTGGAAGAGCTCCAGCACCCACATCTCCTCTTGCTATCCTCTGGGCAAGCAGTCGCATGGCCAGGACAGGGCCACGCAGAGCAGCCCGCTGCCGCCTGGCTGGCTGTCAGTCAAAGCAGGAGCACAGCCAGCGAGTCACTGCATCTCGGTGGGGACCCTTCTCTAGTCTTTTTTCCCCCTACATGCAAAATTTGTAGAATCTTAACATCTTCCTGACTCCTCTGTCAAGCACAGTAAATGTTGTTTTCCAAAATGAGTGGGGGACAGTGGGAAGAAACCGGCAGCACGACTGCACGAGCTCGATTTCTGGCAAATCAGTTAAAACCAACCGAGTTGTGTATGCTTATTCCTTGCCATTGCAGTATTGCCACTCCTGCTAGAGCACCTCCCTGCTCCTAAAGCAGAGATCCTGGATGCAGCACTCCACATTTTCACGCTGAATTTTGCTGTTCAACTTGAACCGCCCAGCACTCGACTCAAAGGCACCGAGCACAAGTGAAGCCCTGAAACTGCTGCCAAAAATCAGGCCCTGGGCAAGTGATGCCAAGTGTCCGAAATGACCTAAGGCAGTCAGGAACGCGGGCTGCCTCTTCCTCCGCACCCCGCGCCGAGCCCCCGAGGATGTGCCGGGCGGCCTCTCCCCGGCTGGCCCGGGCATGGCCCGAGCTCTAATAAGATCAGTCCTGCAGCGTGTTTCCTGAGCAGCAGGAACAATGAGCCTCTGTCCCACATGCTGCCGCAGCGAGAACAAGAACCAGACCAAAAAAAAAAAAAGAGAGTTGGAAAAAAAAAAAAAGAGGGGGGGAGGAGAAAGATCTTCATCTTTCAGTAAAGCTGCACTCGTATTCACCTCCTGCCTTAGCAAAGCTGAAACGCTCAGTGCCTACGCCCGCAGACAGACAATAAGTTATCAGTGCTGGTGAAGGACGATGTGGGTTTTTTCCAGCACAAAGCTTTAACCACCCCCCTCCAGGGACCCCTTGGCCACGTCTCGTGCCATCTCATGCCCACATGGCCCATTTCCACAGCCGGTGACAAATTCCACATCACTGCAAAGGAATTTCCTTTCCCTTCCAGAGATAAGGGACCAGGCTGGGCGCAGCGGGGCGGTCCCCCTCTCCCCGGCTGGCACCTCCAGCCGTCCTGCACCGCACCAGCCCCATGGCGTGGGCTCTTCCCTCCTGCCAGAGGGATTTGCCATGCTGCCCAGGGGCAGGGAACACCCTCCTCCCATCACCAAATGAGGTCGGTGCTCCAAACATGGAGGATAACTAACCGGTGAAACAGAGATCAATAAACGGCCTTAAAATCCTGTTTTGCTGTTGTTTAAGGCTTTTGCCTAAATGCCAGCTACAGGTTCTTGGGGGATTTGATCTTTCTGCCACCCTCATGGCCAGGGCAAGCCAAAGGTTTCCCGCAGATCTCCCTGGCCCCTGCCTCTGGGCTGGCTCCCCAAAAACGCTCCTCACCCTCCAGGAGCCTGCCCGCAGCAGAGCCAAGGGGCTTCAATGAAGCAGTGATGACCTCGGACCAGCCGGGCTGTGTTGGCCCCACTGCTTGTGGATTTTCCTTTGGAGAGTTTTTTAGGAGAGAAGCTCTCCTGAAAAGTCCTTCAATTGTGGCACAAATTTTGCTCTTCCCCTGCTGCTTTTTTGCTGAAAGCTTTCCCCTGGGCCAAGCGATTAGTTTGTGTGACTCAGTAGCTTTGATGGAGCAAGGCTGATTTACACCAGTTGATGAGCTGCTCTGATTTTCTTATAGAAAATCACTGTTAGGCTGTTACACTTAACCTGTACTAAACTGTGCATGAATGATTTATTGTGTACTTCTCATGCAAATGACATTAATAGACTCTGTCATACATAGGAGAAGATGCTAGAAGATTACTAAAAGCTGCTGCACTTAAAAATGTTTCAGAAGAAAATAATGTCTTATATTGTATTACCTGAGAAATAAATCTGACTCTCCCCTTGAAGACACGTACATGAGAGAACAGTGTCAAGGTTGCGTCGCATCGCATTGTGCGGGAAGCACCTTGAGGTTTTAACAGCAAAGCTACAAGAAGTATTTTAAAGGAATATCTATCGATAACCAGAGCTGCGTTATGGGCAAGGAGAGAACTGCTTTCCTCACGTATCTCGTTCAACCCGACTCATGATCCAGGAGTGTTTGATGACTTCAGGATCAGACTGCAGAGAAGAAACAAACCAAAAGCAGTCCTGTCTAATTAACTGAACATATTTACATGTGTAAAACTCTCCTGTAGTCCTTGTAATGACTAATGCATAATTATGCACAGACAAATCCCCACAGTAAACACAAATATTTTTGTTTGTGATTATTTATCTCGGGAGAGCTTAGCAATTTGTCAGGGCTTTGCTGAGCTTCTCAGCTGAGCCGAGTGAGGTGTGGGCAGCGGGTGACTGCCCATGGCCACCCCAGGAGCCATTTTAGCCATGCAGCAATAGGGGAGGGCAGCTTTTTGCTCACAATATCTCTTTGCATTGGGAAATGCAAATGCATTGATCAAAACAAAGTATTTTGCAAGTTTATTCCAATTTCACGGAAAAATCGTGGTTTCCCCCAAGTTTAGAAAACATTCCCAACCTTTTCATACTGCAACCTTCTTTCTGATGCACTGCCTCCCCCAGACTGCCGGGATGGGAACGGGCTCACGCGTACTCATCGTGTCTAGATGTGACGTTACCAGGTGATGTTTGTCCACCAAGAAAAGCCATTTCCCGGTGGCTCCTTCCCCTGCCCACATTCAGTTTTCTCAATTGCACAGCTGAGCTGCAGGAGGCAAGTAGGACAGGCATCCTCGAGGATGCAGCATCCTCCAGCGCGTTGTGGAGGGGATATCTGTAGAGGAAAGGGACATCCTCCGGTGGCCAGATCATTTGGTCCCTTCACCATTAGAGGACCGGTATGGACACAGCAGCTTTCTGTAGGGAAATAGTGTATTCTCCCAGTGCCTGCAGGAGAAGCAATGAAAAAACACATGGAAAAAATTAATCCTTGTAGCCAATTTGGAATGAAGATTTTAGCTGGGATGGAGGGAGTCTATTGGCACGTTGATCCATGCACCACGTATGCCGAGGAGCCAAGGGAGTGCTGAACGGAGCAGAAAGCCAGAGCACTTTCAGGGTATAAAAATGTTGTTTTAAAGTCTTCCCACTGGCCTCAGTGGATGCCGGATTCTTGCACTTTGACTTCAGCTTTTGTTGTCCATTGCTGTGCCCCAGGGCGCTTCACAGCTCAGCTGCAGGGATGGACAAGTCTCCCTATGCACACACCGACCAACGCGTGTTTTACATCGGCTCTGATGTCCTCTGGTTTCAGTGGGGTATCTGTACCAGAAAATCCGTAGTCCTTTCCTCTTGCACAGTGCGTTGTGGTGGTCTGGAAAGATGTAGGGGAAGGAAAGCATGAGGTAGCTTTCCCAAGCCAGCACCACGGCTCTTTGCGGGCAGGTACAGGCAGCTGTGGGCCTGTCTGCCCAGCGCCCCAAGCTGGCTGGACATGTGGGAGCTCTGATCCACCCCACTGGTGTCACGTCTCCTCCCTGACCGTGCCTTCACCCTGCCTGGGAGCAGCGTGGGCATCTCACCCCGCTCCGATGCCTGCGCGATGCAAAGAGCCTTCCCGAGTCCTCTGTGCCATGTCATCCTAATCCATGGAGCCATGCAACCCCTAGTGATAAATTCATCACTTAGTCAATGGCTTTCCTCCTAAAATCCTCTTCAGGGAACAATTCTCCTATGTCTGATACAGTGACTAATTGATAACTTTCTTTAAGGGGACAGCATGATAACTTTCTTTAAAGCAGTATATTATGATCAGTGGGTTTTCCAAGGAGCGTGCTGCTCTCTTAACTCTCACCTTCGTTATTTTAATACCTCTGTAAAATGGATTTCTAATGGATCTATATTGCCATAAAACTTTAGGGATGGTGGGTGGGTGTCAATAAATTCTTTGCAATGCGAGCAACTCCGCCAGCCGGGTAGGGAGCAGTGTGACAGGCTCTGAGGAGAAGCCAGGTCTTGACTCAGGACTGCAGCTTCCAGTGGCGTGACCTTCCCTGATCTGACCCCATCCTGCTGTCTCTGAACACCTTGCAAAACTTCATTAAGCAATATGACTAGTATCTGTCACAAGCAATTCTTTCTCTCCCACCTCCTCACCCCGGGGAGAAATCATATCAGCTCTGTCAGGAATACAGAAGCCGCCCTAGGTACAATCCAACCCAAAGTGTTGATACCTGGTAAGTCTGCGCAGAATAATAGTCATCACATCAGGGCATTATCACCCAAAGATCCCAAGGCAGGCAATAAATGTACATTATATTGGCATCAGTCCCCTTTAAAACGTTCTCTGCTACCAGCGGGATGGAAGGCAGCAGCCACTATCCACAGCTTAATGAAAGAAAGAAAGAAGCGGATGTTATGACCCTCTGAAAATATGGGGAGATTTTAGAGAGGTCAAATTATTCCTATGATGATTAGCCAGGACATTGGGAAAAACTCTTTTACCATTGGATCCACCACCTGGTCTCGTGAAAACTGCTCAAGAATCTTATTTTTGTCTCATCCAGGTTCTTACACTACAATAACTCATTTTTACCTTGGACATTGAAGTAGAGGGCCCAGCAATTGCTTAGAAACAAGCTGCAGCCGCAAGCATTTGCCGTTCTGCCGTCCTTTGCCCCGAAGAGCTCCCGGGAACGGGAGGTGTTGGAGTAAGGGTGATGCGTGCGCTATAAAGAAGTCCCCTACCAGAAGCATAGGAGACCCAAGTCAGATGCATTGGCTTGTTTCATTGCTAACATTCGAGGTCGGAGGTGTCATTTATAGAGTCCTGCTGCAAAACCCCACCGAAGGCTGTTGTCTGTGCTGACAAACTGGTGTTTGGCTGCCACTGGCGTTGCAGAGGCAGTAAGGGGACAGGGCCTGGCCTGAGCACTTGGGTTTCTTTTTTTTCCTTAAGTATTTGCAAGTCCTTTGACCACTGTTTTGATAGCTGGTGGGGTGCTAGAAGACATTCTCTCCCTACCAGTTGTTTCAGAAGAATTTTCGTCCCTTGGGTTTTTCGTTCTGGTGCAGCTGTTTGAGCTATCCATGTCAAAAAAGGCCAGACTGGTACATACAGCAAATTAACCTTTTGGTGGACTGCCTCCAACTCTGCTTTATTTCCACCAGGATAAGAGATTTGCAAATAGGGAAGAAAACCAAAAGCATCTTGAGTTTTGAGCACATCAGGAAAACAGCTCCAGTGCTTTCCACACATGCATGAGGCTCTGTGTGGGATGAAGATGAAAATCAACAATCTGAAGGAGACTCTGAAAAACCTTTTTCTGAAAGGCCTTTTCAGCAAAGAAGCACTGGCACCTTCCTCCCAGTTCATTGAAAGGTTGGGTAATCTATTTTTTTCCCCTTTCTGCTGCAGGATTTTTATTACAGACACTTGGCTCGGCGTCCCCCCCGCCGTCAGCCTGCGAGTGCCAGATGTAACAACTTCAGTATTTCACTGGGGTTTTGCACACTCGGTGGTGGGTTTTCTGTAACATCTGCAGCCATGCCTGGATGATGAGCACTCTCTGTGCCACCAGAATGGTCTGTGTCATCCCTCTGCTTGTTCCAACCCCCTTGTACCAATAAATGATGTCCATGAAGGTAAAAACCAGAGCAAGAGAAATCTATTCTTGGAAATACTTTTACTATCAGGAGCACGATGCATCTCTGCACATTTTTCCAGCCTCTAGACTTAACTCAGGGTGCTGCGTTCACGTGTTACAACCTCTAAACTGTGGCTTCCTCTCCCCCGGAGTAAGCTATAGGGTAAGCTATAGGGTCAAGTCCTGGGCTCTGCCCCTTCTGTTCAGGACAGATTATGTATTTAATGTTAAACAGCTATTGATAATAAGCAGAACATGTTATCGCAGCTGCTGAGTGCTGTGGCAAGTAGGGTAGAGAGTCATGTGCTTCTTGCTTGCTTTTTGGCCTCAGGACACTTGTGTTCTTGTTTATACAATAGCTCTGCTTGGAGAGCAAGAATAAAAAATACCTTGTTTTTCCCCCTTACCAGATTGCTGTTTAGCATCATGCTACATCTCTCTCGTGGGAAATACAGGTTAGAGTCTCTCAGGTTGGGGAGGGAATTGAATCCAGATGTTACCTTTTCTGGGCAAGTGTTTGAAGTAATGGGTTATTATACAAAAAAGGGGAACCAGCTCATGCAGCCTGGGGGTAATAGATGGGCTTTCAGACTCCTGTGATGATGCTCGCTGCAGTGGGTTTGCTGATGTTAAACGTCTGTGCCGGAGATCGGGAGGAACCCGGGGTACCATGCTTTCAGGAGTCCTTTCTGCTTTGGGCCAGTGCCATGGAGAGGACATTTCGTAGCTGAATACAACCACCCCGCTGTGGTTGTCTCTCATCGGGACATCATCCCACCAAGTGGGCAAAACCAGTTATTCTTTTTGCATGAAAATGTGGGGAGAGAAACACACTTATTAAAAAGAGTTTTTCCATAAAAAGAATGACCTGTAAGTTCATTTAAGCGTTCACCCTAAAGATGGAGTTTGTTGGTAGGGTGGCCAGAGGGATGTGTTTGCATCCTTCAGAGGGAATGGACTCAATGCAAGTGTCTTGCACATCCATAACTCCCTTGGAAACCTGGGGAAGAGCCTGTTGTGTCCTGGATCCTGCCCTCCCAGTGCGGCCATATATAACACCCTGCATCTGAGCATCAGCTCAGACAAGGGAGGGCTTTTGAGGTGTAGCTTCACCTTGTGTGGGCTCTAGGAAATCTTGTTCAGCGTCAGACACTAGGCTCTCCTTGAGGCATGAGGTTGCATTTGTCATTAAAGCGTAGCTAGTGCTGGTGTTGGCCTTTGAAATGAATTTTGATGTGTGCTCATTATTGCTTGCTAAGAAGTGCTTCGTGGCTATTTTGACCCACTTTTGCACGCGGTTGGATCACAGAAAAATAAGCAAGAGGGGTAAAGTCTACAGTGGAGGAATACTTTACTTGAAGACCTCTGCTTAGCTTAGCTTTGTCACTCTCAGCAAAGACACCACCATATCTGTGTGGTTCCTCACACTCACGTCCATCCGTTCAACGTGAATGTTTTGGTCATAGCCCCAGGACACGGGCTTATGGAGAAATTGGAGGTTTACGAGGCAGCAATGCAAGCGCAGGAATTCCTCCTCCTCTGTGAGCAACGGCATCATACGTCCCTTTTCCTTCCCTTCACACTAGATCACATCTGTTCTTACTCATGTGTGACAAAAAAAGACTACCTGAGTGCTGGGGGGAAGGGGAGAGTTCAAAGGCAGCAGCAGATGCCCGAAGCGATGGCTCCCATGCTGGAGCAGCTCTGGAAAACAAAGCTCGAGGAGAAGCCTGCGCCCCGCCGGGGTCCTGCAACGGTGGCTCAGCTCAGGACAAGGGGGCTGTTAGGGGACAGATGTACCATACGTGATGCCAGCCGTCACCAGCCGCTGCAAAGCTTCAGCCCACAGCATTGGGGCTGCAAATGCGCCCGGGATCTCTGCGAGCTCCCAGGGAGCAGGAAGGGCAAAACCCCGGAAGGAGACCAAAGCACGGGAAAAAAAAGTCGAATTTGCATTGGATAAAGCCCTGTATTTAATGGTAAAAGAGCTCCGGTAAGAAAAGAATGATTTTTTAGAATGCATTTTTACCCATTACAAATAGTATTTTAGAACATGGGTATCAAACACAACGGGCTCTCTGTGTCTGTGCGGCTGAGGTTACATCATGCTTTTTACGGTAATTTTGCCAGGGCCAAGGAAACATATTAGTATACAAATCACTTTCAGTTTTATTCCATTTTGACATTTCAGGGTCTCCAGCAACTTGGCATCACTCTGCAGAGCCAGCCATTCTTGGAAATATTTGTGTGTTAAAAGTGTGTTTTGAATTACAAATATTTGCACATTCACAACACATAATTTAGGGCCACATTTGACCAGGAACATTCCTCTGCGCAATTGCCAAGAGTTTTTGGTGGAGGGCAGCCTCCTGTAGGTACATTGTGAGCATGAGGATGCTTGTCCCATACGCAGGCGAAAAGGGCACCTGGCTTTATCTGTTCTGCTTATTTGGGGTTGTTGGCTTATCAGAAGAGCAAAATCTCTTTCGAAAGAAGCAGTGTGGCAACCTCCTGCTGCTCTGGGGCGGTCTTTGTGGGAAGGAGTCTATAGGTGCTGACCTACATTTAAGTAAGAAGAGCAAGGGGGGAGCTGCGCTGACTGCTCCTGCAGCGGCACCCGCGCTGCTCGTGAGATTGCACGAGCCAAGGAGCATGGGGGCGTTTTCACTCTAGTCCAGGTCTGCCACCGCCGTGGCGTATGAATTCACTCCTGGTGAAAGGTGCCAGACTGACATTCAAAACGTGGGGGGAAAAAAAAGGCCTTGTTCTCAGTAATTTTCTTCCTTTCTTTGTGCCGATGAAGTACAATGGGACATTTAAATCTGATTTTTATAACATTTTGCATATATATATAGATCATGGTCTGACCTGGACACTTTGTTCTGACTACAATGATCTGGTATTTCATATTTTATTATTTTTTGTCTTCCACGTAGTATTTCTGTTGCATTCTGGCACAATATGGGCTCCCTCCAGTGGTCAAGGGAGGCCGGGCTCCTGCTGCCGCTTGCCCAGGCGCTGGAGCTGGCAGGGGGGCTTTGGTGCACGGCATCACAAATCTGAACAGAAACCATGTTGGGACCGTGCTTTTCTTATTTTCCCCCATCTCCTGCTGTGTGTGTCATCCCACTTGCAATAGTAAACGCCCTGCTCTGTAACCCACATTCAATTAATATTTAAGTGGAACGGCCTGCACAGATAAAGATTCAGGCTTTAGATTCCCTTGCAGTTCCCAAAACGCTTGCTGCAGAAGGGGGAGAGGAAGCAGGAGAGGCGAGAGGACCGGGAAGGATCTGGTGAAAGACCTAGACACAACAATTTTTAGTAAAAATGACTCATTTTTGCATTCCACTCTTCCCGTGGTACTTTGAGAATAGATCCTGACTTTCTCCTCAAACCTGCAAACAGTTAATGTGGTTATTGCGGGGGGTAAACCAGTCCCTCTGAAATGCTGCATTTCCACCTCCCCTCTCCCAGGTACACAGTTCCCAGCGGTTCCCCCGGTTTGGTTTGCCATGAGTTCATTTGAAACATCGCAATTATTTTTTGTAGGCATCTGGGTAGGTGCAGGCATCCCCCCCCGATGGCCTGAAGCAGCACAGCACTGCCAGGGCCAGCCTGGCCCAAGGTGCTCGCAGAGCGATGTAGGAGGGCTAGGCCCTATCTGTATGTATAGTCTAACCCAAGCGTATAAACGCAGGCGTGTGCACACACATACGTGCATACGCACACATGGGTTATGTACTCAGATACACGCAGCTGTGCCTGCCCGTGCCACTGTCCGTGCTAGGGTACATATGGAGCCACTGGACACATTTGTAACGGCGAGGGACCCCGTCAGGGCACCTCAGGGTGCAGCAGAGCCCCGTTTCACCCCACCACCCCCAGCCGGCCTCTTCTCGCTGCTCTGTGCCTGCCCCGCAGCACGGCCCCCCACCCCGCGGGGGTTTTTGCAGCGCGGTGCTTGTTTGCGAGGGAGGGGGTGAACGCCCTGACACCCGTCTGCACGGGGGGGTGGGGGGGGTGAATGCACCGACACCCGTCTGTGGCGGGGTGCAGCACCTCTGCACCCCTTTGCGCGGGCTGCAGCTCCCCCCCCATCGCGGGGCGCGCG
>VYZW01054456.1:142681-162251 GCA_013401315.1 Balaeniceps rex | reverse complement strand
CCCCCCCCCCGCCCACCCCCCCCCCCTCCGTGAAAGACTTTGGTGGATCCTCCTACTCGGATCCCCTCCCCGCGCTCGCTCCTTCCTGCGAGAGAGGCTGCTGGATCCTCCTCCCGCCGGAGAGACTGCTGGATCGCTCTGCCGGGGTCCCTGCGAGGGAGACGCGGATCCTCCTCCCCTGAGAGACTGCTGCGGATCCTCCGCCCCTCCTCGGATCTCCCTGGAGCGAGAGACTCGGCGGGATCCTCCTCCTGCCCGGAGCCCCATGTGAGACTCCGGATCCCCCCGTGGCTCCGTGGTGGTTTTTTTTTTTCTTTCTTTTTTTGAAGGGGGATCCATCTTAAAACTATTTTCTGGGTCCCAGTTTCTCTTTTTAATTTGCACTTTTTAAAAACCCCTCAGATGCTCCTCCATGTGGACTGAGAACCCATCAAGACACACACACGAGAACTCATCCCGATCAACTCCAAATCCTGGCTTTCGTGGGTTTTGCTGCAACACATAAAAGCAAACTTGTATTTAAGACACACTCGTGCAAAAATTTAGCTGGGGACTTTAAGGCGTATTTTGTCTTGGTTTCTTGGTCTTGGTTTTGATTTGGGTTTTTTTTTTTGCTTCACTGGAAATCAAAAGCTTGTTTTGGAATTGGACCTGCCTTTGCTGCACTTCTCTGGGCTGGATAACACTGAAGCTCTTTGCTTTTCTACTTGGATAGTGTTTTCCTGTTGATCTGTTCTTTTTTTCTTCTGTGTGGCAGACTTTTTTTTTGAGAGGGGTAAACAAACGACAACAAAAAAACTTAATTTTTTTGGCCGTGTGAGATTTTTTCATATTCAGATTCGTGAAATTACGGGTACACTTTTAAAAAAAAAAAAAGCATTAAAATAAGAAAGGAACACGTCAGAAAGACCCCTACACGGTAGACAAAATACTCACTTGTTTCCTTACAGCAAGACTGAATCGAAAGCTGCCAAAGAGCCCCATAAAGAAAAGACTAAAAGGTAAGAAGGGGTAGTAGCCTCTCTTAATCTGGGCATGGTAGAAGTTAGCTCAGCCAGTGCATACCTCCTTTTCTCACAAGTCTAAACCAGATTTTTTTTTTTTTTTACTGCTTGTTAGTCAGTGAAGCAAGTAACACCACAAAACACTTCAAAATCCATTTTTTTATCCGATATCTTTTTTTTGCTTTAAACAACTTGCCGAAATATCTTTTTACATGCTAGAATTAATTCAGTGTTTTTCTATGTACCTTTTCCCAGTTCAAATAGCTGTTGTGCGCAAAATAGCGAACAGAAGTGCCATTTGTGAGTATGTTGTGCCACTTGGATGTTCAAACCGCTTCTGTAGCAGACATGACGGTGTGCACTTGCTTTATAACTTACACGTGTGAAAATTATTGCAGAGCGTGTTGGAAATGATCCTCAGTCTGGAAAATGAGCGGTGTGGGTATGGTCAGCAGTGCTGCTCCGGTGGGTGAGCGGATGAGGCTCCAGCTTTGTCCTTCATGCCTGCTTTCTGTTAAAAGTTAAGATCTCTAGATCCGTTTTGGGTTTTTTCTCTCTCTTCCCTCCTCCCTGTAATGAGATTATGGGGAACCACTGTAATTTTCTCCGGAGTATTTAGAGAGAGATCTTCGTCTAAACCTGAGATGTCGTCCGGTGGGAGAGAGAATATTAAACAAGAGTTTATGCTTTTAACTGCGACGCTGAATGGGAAGAAAATGGGGAGAGTTCAGTTGCTAACCTGAGAAATCTTGAAACACTGGAAGTTTACTAATTGTTTGAATCTTATTTGTTTGTATCACAAGTTTGTGTCAAAGGTTAATCTTCCTAATATGTAATTAGTTGAAGGTCCTGTTATGGGATTTATTTAACTCAATTGGGTTTTTTCCCCCCTCTTTTTCCCTTAAATATAATACTGCTAGTCTTACTTTGTGGCTACTTTATTTTCTGCTACAACTCGAGTGTATCTGTGGGAAGATATATAGTCAATTAATATAACAGCAGTTTAAATTTAGAAATAATCTTTAGTACGTCATATGCATGTCTTGCATATTTTTCCTCTCGTATGCATATGTATGTAGTGACGAATTTACGCTCATTCATATACTGAAATTTGCTCTGGACATTAGGCCAGTTAAGGTAATTAAAAATCCAATAAATCCCGCTGTTAGTGGGCTGCTTGATGATGCAGAGCTTTAAATCAGGTGGATGTCGGTGGTGCTCTGTGCCCCTGAGGACAATGCAAGTGTAGAGGAGCAGAACATCTGCACTGCTGCTGGGTATTACTTCGGAAGAAAGTAATGTCTTTAAAATCTTGCCCTAATTACATACGGTGGGTGGGTTTTTGGATTCACCTACGACTGAGAATTAAAATGCAGTTTCATATCGGGTATTACTTTTTTCATCGTTTCAAGAAAGTCGTGGAAAGGTACACGCTGATTGTCACTGCTTCCCCCCTATGTTTTCCAAGGAAGCAGTAGGTGACTTACAGTGGGTGCAACCTGTGCTTAGCAGATCACATAGTTTTCTGTAATTGCCGTTCCTCAAATTCAGAAAGCCCTCGGATATCATCTGTCTGGCTACCTCAGTGCGTTATTTGTGAACTCAAAACGGTGCGCTGAGGAACCTGCCCACGGGTGCACTGCTGTTTCTGCTCCAGCTTCTGGAATTATTTCCAGAACGTTAAAGCATCAATGTCAGACTTGTATACAACTACTGAGATAAAACTGCTTTAGCCTGTGGGAGGCTTGTCCTTTAATTTGTAGCAGTAATATTGCTTTTTGGGGGTGAGATTAAAGAGGCTGTGTTACGCACAAGGTTATTGGGTAACCTTGTTGCTTCTGAATCTGTGACTACTGAGTCTATGAAGAAAGCTATAGTAAATCAGATTAATTTGAACTTTCTTTAGTGGACATGGCTGTTTCGGGAGACTAGCAGTGGTGTAATAATGCCCAGCGTCGCTTTGTCCTTATCTGCAAAGGAGAACGTATCTTTTCTGACTTGAAGCTATCGTGACTGGCGTGTAGCTTGTGAAATGAAAAAGGTCTCGGTTCAGCCGTTGGTGAACAGGTGCTGCCATCAGGAAAACTGCTGGAGCCTGGGAGCAGGACTTGTTTCAGGGCAAGAGCGATGCATATTAATAGGGGCTGTATTTTAGGCAATATTCTGTACTTTTGACTAAACGTTTTGTTTCCAGTAATGAAACAAACAGGGCAGACTAACCTCTTTATTTAGAGCGCTTCTGGATCGCAGTATAAAATACTTAGGATTTAAGTTTCTGTTCGCTGTATGTGTGGATTCTCATTGACAAATTTAAGTATCGGTACGCATCAGACTAAAAGCTGACTTGAATTGGGTAGCGTATTATATACGGTTGGTTTATGTATGCTGTTACATCTGTTACAGTACATGGATTATTTTGTAATTAGGCTGTCATTGATGCAGGGCCTTAGTCCCACTTACTAGGAATGTACCTGTGGGGAGCCTTGGTCTGTGCCATTTCTGTGCTAGTAAAAAGCGTTGTGGAATTTACTCTGGGATACTGCCCTTGGGTCTTGATTCGGTGTTAAGAAGCATTTGGTAACGTAAAGGTTCACCCTCTTGACCTGGCAGGGATATGTTTGCGTCTTTCAAAATCTGCCTCTGATGACCTGTGAATGGGATGAGGTTTACCTCATCTGCTATTGCAAAGCTTGCTGGGATGAAGGAGAAATCCACCGCTCTGACTTAATTCCTTTTTTTTCTGAGGTTTGTCTTTCCTATTAAAATAACAAGCTATGCTTTTCATGACTTTTGTGATCTTTTGCTGATGTTTAAGGGAAGGAAGTTAATTCTATCGTTTTCGGTTTGAAGAAGCTTTTTAAGACTTGGAAAAATAAGAGGATGAAATTTCCTTAATAATGAGAAATACCATAATTGGGCATAAGAGTACTCTTAACCTGAAGATTCTTTGTTGAAGTTCTCAAAGCTCCCAAGTTCCATACCTTGCCAAACTGGAGTGACAATAAAACAGGGTGAAGTTAAATGTTTTGTCAAGCAGGGGCTATAATCTCTTTGTGTCTTGAAGCAAACTGTTGCTGAATGGCAACCTTATGGAAAGTATAGCTTTAAATTAGTCTAGAAATAAAACCTCTTATTTTTCTGTTTTTCATTCACTTCACCCAGAAAGGCCAGGAAATTTTATTCATGTAAGGGATTTAGTGCCTGCTGTTAACTCAAAATGACCTACGGTTTTACAATCCATTCAGCTGCTATATGCGATGTAGACACCTTTTCTCTTTCGTGTTAAGTTTGTTACTAAAAGCCCAATAGCAGCGTTTACTTTCAGTTTTAGCTGTTAAGACTTAACCAAGACTGGTGTATGTGCGAATGGGTAATATGTTAACTTAGCAGCTGGCCTTGCTGAGATAAACATGTGCTTTTCCAAATGCTGTCATCTGGCCCCTTTCCAAAACAAGCTGAAGGAGGAGGTCAGGGGTGGAGCCATCCTTTGCTTTAGTAAAAAGAGGCTTTCATTTGGAAAGAATTGCTAGATAGTACTGACTATGAGAACTGTAGATTTAAAAATAAAATGGCCAAACCTTTCCTAAGTAAAGAAAATAGTCGTTGTTGATTACTTGTATCTCAATGCTTGTTACTGTGCTGCTTGTCTTTGGAGGTGTAGCAACTTAAATGTAGAATGCATATTGCTTCTTTTTAAAAAATCAGTGCTTTATGTATGACTTTGAACATGAGAACTGATTAAAAGTTTATCACCTTTGGTTACAGTAGAGATGTGCAACACAAAAGTGCTATTGTTTTAATTGTTTAAAATTCAGATTACAAGATAATGGTAATACCATTAGAGGGTTTCCCTTTGGCCTAGAAGCTGCAGGTAGGAGCCTGTCGATCCCTTAGTATTAAAGATGAATGATAAGGAAACCTCTTAAATGCCTGTGACGCTGCAGTCTAGCCAATTTAGGATCAGCTGATGCCTTCTAGTGATAATGGCTTGAGGTTTTCAGCTGTATTATGAAGATATCAGCCAGGGCAAATAGTATTTAGAAGAGAAGTATACTTTATTGAATGGGGAGATGATCTGGAAGTGACAGTAAATTGCATTACTAAATGATCTATGTGCTCTGCACAGTCTCTTCACTGGTAAATGCTAGTGGTAAAATGAAAGATGGTTATTCTTAATGTATGAAAGCAGAGGAATCAAAGTAGTATTTGATCTTCCTTTAGGAATCTGAGCTATTTATGAAAATTGTCTACCAAAAGCACAGCTTAGTTTTACATCTTAATTCCCAGATGTAGATATGCTTATTTTATCAGTACTTAGTCATGATTAACTTCACTGTGGATTCCCATACACAGTTATAACTGTGTTTTCTGAAACTTTATTTGTGCAGCTTCCTACTTTGTCATTAATATGTTTTAAAATCTCCCGCACAAGATAAAAATGTCTGAACCGTTCTTGTACAGAACAGTTACAGTGCTCTTTAAGATTGTATCAAAGATTGTATCACTTGTGGAAAATGCAGCAGTACTTTAAAATATGCATCTGATTCTTTTGTCTTTTTTTAAATGTAGCATATCTCTCTCTTCATCCCAATAAAAAGGCTTCTTTCACTGAAGACATCTGTAAAATAACTAGCTGTTCTTAAGTCTCATGGTTCAGGGTACCAAGCATCAAAATCTGAATTAGTTTTGGTCTTAGCCCTGGATGTGAATCAGTACTGTAATTTTTCAGTGTTGAGGTCTTGAATGTAGTTGTAATTCAAGCTCATAAAATATTAGAAGCTTTGACAGTAGTGAGGTCTGCTTTCTGGAGCTCTTCCCTGTGGGTTTACAGCCAAGGATGGCTTGAGAGTGAGAACAGTTATCTGTGCTGCAGCAGTGATGTTTTATGGCTGGATGCCCAGATTGTCTAGCTTTGCACACAGCTTTATAGTTTGCCTTTGAGGGCTATGGAGGTGGAAGTCATTTGTAATAAACAGCTATCTGCAGCTTGCTTTTTCTGTGTTTTGAAGTGTACATCCATTTAAAAAATTGTGAACTAGATGCACATTTACTTAGATTTCAATCAGGAAAATCTATGTTTTGGAAGCTCACTTACGAGAAAATTTAACAATTGCTTATTGCTTTGTATTAAAAATAGCTAATATTTGTCCCTTGGCTGTTTGGGCTTTTTTAGCAGTAAGCTCTGAATTGCTAGAGAACGAGGTTTTGGTTTGTGGTGGTGTTTTGTTGGTTGGTTTTGGTTGTTTTGTTTTTAATTTGAGAGAAAAAATGACTTGTCAAATCCATTGGCATCCTTTGTGGCAATTAAGCCCCAGAGAAAAATGTTTATAGGTGTCAAAATAGTTATTGTGCAACTACCAGCTATAGGCTCATTTAGGAAAACACAACACACACCCCCCTTCCACCGCAAGGAAGAAAACCACCCTGGGCTATGAAGTGTTTAGTGTCTGCCCATGGGCGTTTTCCTGAGGCAGATCCATTCTTTTTTTTTCCCCCTAGCTTCTTGTTAATGGGGTCTATGCGTATTTTCCCATGATGACTTTCTGAAGGGATAGTGGGTAGTGCCTTTGTTATGATCTTGGTCAAGAACAATCTCCTAGAATGGCATATCTTTTTTTTTTTAGATGTGTTGTTTTCCTTCCTATTCCTTTTTTTCCCTTCCTGTGCTCTGTCTGTATGCCGTCTGCTTGAAGTTTATGGTTTTCTCTCTCATACTGCATTTACAAGACTTCCCGATGAGAAGTGGAAGAGCTTTTTGTTTTGTTTGAGGGATACAGAGTACTTGGATACCATTCTGGGTGGTCAGTGTGTACACATATCGATTGTTAGTTCAAACTGACTTCTGCCAAGTCTATTTTAAGCTCAGTCAGATATCTGTGTTGTGTCAGTCTGCTTTTTAGTCGTACTCTAGTCTCAGACTCTCAGGTCTTTTAGTTTCTCAGAATTCCAAAATGTTTTCATGGCTGATGCTAACGTCATTGGTGCTGACAATGGAGATGCTTGTTTTTAAACAGTAGCTGGTTAGTGGTAAACAAAAGAGCATCAGCCCAGGGCTTTAACACAAACCATTCTGGAAAAAAGCAGCAGTTCATTGAGAATGAAAAAAAAAAAAAAAAAAATCAACTGTACAGATGCATAACGTGCTGACTGCCATTTTACTATATTTTCTTACAAGGTCATGAATAGAAGACCATAGAAGGTAGTCTTTGGCATTGCTTGTAATGTTTTTGCTTGAACACGCTGTATGTTCATAATAGCCTTGAAGATGATATTTCATATGAAATGTGAAGTTAAAAACTTTACTAGCACTGCAAGCATAGCCTAATGGCATGTGTGTAAATCAAGTAAGACTCCTTACAGAGTGTATGACCAAAGCTAGTCTGGAGTAGGATTCCTCGTTATCCCTCTACTAACATCATTCTTTCTACCTGTAGGTCTCAATGTTCCTCTTCTCTCAATGTTTTTAATCAATTACACAAGGTTACTTAACATAGGAGAATTGCTTCCAATGTTTGTGTTGTCTGATTTCCGCCCCCCCACCCCCACACACACTTTTCAGCTTTGAAATGGCTGCTCCACTTGAAAGTTTGCCTCTTACTCCCTGACTATGTAATGAAAGATGTTACATCTCTGCAAATCTAATAATTTTTGTCTCTTTATGGTGTCACGGCTATAATGCTGTAAGCACGCAGTATTGTACCTCATTCTTGTTTTGTGATGCTGCAAAAAAATTGATGTTAGTTAAAAATAACCTATTGGTATAAGAGTGCTGATCACATCTGTTCATAACATACCTCTTCATTTTCCTGGTTATGAAACTATTTGGTTTCTCTTTGCATAACATTAGCTGATGTAAACTATAAGGAGGTATATGTTTATCTTTTTAAGCCCTTTAAAAATAAATTAATATGGAAAATGCAGCATCTTCTGCTAAGGAGAAGAGCCTGGTGGTAGCAGTCTAAATACTATTTAATATTTTCTAGTATGATCATCATAAAATATAGCTGTCTGATCTAGGTGTGGAACTAAATTTGGTCTGTCACAGTGAAAGAATTGCTGCTATTGAGGAGGAGAGTCTCTGTATAAATAGCACTGTTTCAGGTGAAAGATATCATTATATGGGACTTACTGGAGCTTGGTGAATGTGTAATTTTTACTATTTCTATTCTTCTAATCAAACTTTTAGAAGTCCTTTACTTCTGAAAAGAATGGTCCAAGTTAAGTAAGTCTCATTGGGCACCAACAGTACATTATCTAGTGATGTCAGTTTTTATACTGTGCTGCCACACTTATGTGTAACAACTGAATAAAGCAAGGGTTGTGTTACTGGATGGATACTTACATAATGATTTGCTTAAAAAAGACCCTCAACTTCGGGTTTTTTCTTGCATTTGTGAAGATGAAATGTTCTTCACAAATTTCTAGGTGGAATATTGCAGTGACAACAAAACCCTGTGCTTTTGAAGCAAATAACCCAGACTAATAGATATCTATTTTATCTGGATGATATTGCAATACTCCGATAGTCCAACGGCATAGAGATTGTGATTCTACCCCATCCCTCTATTGGCATCCAGACAAGCAAGAGCTGATCTTTCTGGAATTCTGTTTGCATCTACTGATCAGATAACATACTTGGAGACATTTTGGATATATTTCTGAGAATATTTGCTCCCCTGGGTATTTCATGGACTAACTGAAGGCATGAAATAGTTATTACCAAGATCATAATTGATCATAAATTGATTTCCATAGTGGTATTTACTGCATCTGGTTTTCCTGTCCCAGAAGATCATTTACGGTTATTTCCTTTCCCCATGTCTCCCCCGACCCTATCTCTCTTCCTGCCATGGAGACGCTATTAATTTGCTAAGTTGAAAAATGGATGATGGGCCTGTTCTGATGGTGGCTCTGATATTCTAATTTATTATTGGCAGGAATTGGCGTCCAGATGCTTTTACTGTGGAAAGTAAAGTGAAGAACAGAGAACTTTGAAACTTGATGGGCTTCATGGAAATAAGGATTACCTTTCCAGCATTGCAGAGTTAATCTTTTAAACTCTAGTAGATTTGTGGAGGGAAAGGTGCTAGCTTGGACATTTCTGTTTCCTTCACTTTGGACAATAGAGTAAGTCTTTTTCTGCATTTTGTGGATTCAGTTTCCAGCCTAAAGATAGGTACTGAGTAATGTAAGGGTTTCTTATCTCACTTGAGCTATGTTGCTATATTAATTTTCAAAACAGCATTGTAGCTGAAGATGCAGTGGAACAAAAACTAAATTGCTTCACAAGGTATTATCTTTAAGTGGAATGAAATGATCATGGTGGACAGTGTTTTGATTTTTGTAGTTAAACAATAAGAATGTATAAAAAGTGCACAAAACAATTAAGTAGATTTTCTTCATTTGTGTTTAAACTTTCACATATTTGCAGTGCACAACTTTTAGTACAGTTTATTAAGTCTATAGTATGTTTTGTCTTCCTTGACTCGGATCAAATTTGGTGTTAACCTCCTGCAGAGAATTCCAGGACCCCTGACATTTTATTGTGACTCTTGATTAGCTCACCAGGGTTCCTGCTAAGAATTCTTCTTTCATTCATTTGATAAATTGAATTCCCTATTCACAGTGCCTTTAAATAGAATGGTATTTGGAAAACTTGAATGTTCAATGAGCTCACCCAGCAAATTTAAAAATGCAGAAGGAGGAAATTATGGGTTTGTGTATTCTGAAATCTTTTAAAAGAATAAACATTTTACAAAAACATAACTCTCCATCTTCATAATTTCGTTTAAATTTATTTCCCTTCTACTTTCTACAACAAGGTGTTCTGTTGACATCTGTTTTCCCTGTTTCATCTTATTTTGCCTTATGTCAGGAACCGTGCATTCACCTAACTTAGGTCTATCTGGGAGCAAGTATAGTAAGGTGGTATACACCCATATAGTGGAACTTCAGCTTTCCAAGGCAGCATGTGTGCAGTGTAGAGAGCATCTTGTTTTTTACACCCGGTATACCCTGGCTTATGCACACCTCATAGATATCCTATGCCATTCACCCACTTCTACTGCATATCCCCTTACTATTGCTGGTGATGCTTGCAGGGCTTGTACTGTGGAGTACTGTTCTGACATCTCTACAGCATGAAGAATAGTGTCATTATTTTTTTTCTAGTTCTGGATCTTGAGACACATCCTCCCTGTGAGGCTGCTGTCCTTTTACTCCCCCATCCATGAGCCTCCTGGAGTTGGGGCTGCAGCAGTGTCCTGCACCTTTCCGCTGCTTGTGCGTTCTGAGGTGACACCTGGAGATCTCAGTGGTGAGATGGCAGAGGCCCGTTCCCTGTATAGGATGCTATCTTCCTAGAGGCTGGTTTCTGCAGGCTTCTGCCACACATCTGTGAAACAATTCTAATATCATAGGAAAACTCAGGCTGGAAGGGGCCTCAGGAGGTCATCTCAGATAGGCAGGTCTGTATTAAATTGAGTGACACGTGCATGTCTGGTAATACGTCTTCTGCTACTCACTATGTTGCTGGTATGCATTGGTGTTATTCTTAGACTTGTCTGGTACAGTTTCCGTGCCTGTGGGTAGGAGCGAGGGAATCATAGAATCATTTGGTTGGAAGAGACCTTTAAGATCATCGAGTCCAACCGTACCTGTCCACTACTAAACCATGTCCCTAAGCGCCTTGTCAACCCGTCCTTTAAATACCTCCAGGGATGGTGACTCGACCACTTCCCTGGGCAGCCTGTTCCAATACTTGACAAAGTGTCAAGTGCGTATGGAAGCGTGTATGCGTTTTTCTGCTGTGCCTGTGGCAGGAACTCTACCTAAAGGAGAGGAATTTCTTCCAGACCTCACCTTCCTGAGCCTTTTTAATGACACTGGAGCCACTCATGAATGTGGCAACGGACACGTGTGGCTATGGCTGCTGTAAGCTGGGTGTCTTCTGTTGAAGATGTGTTGGCACCACCTGTTCCCCAGAATAAGCACAAGAGCAGCATCATAAACATATTTGTCTTCAGCGTAAATTCTTCTGCCTACTTTTTGATCCTGTTGGTTGTGTCATCCAGCTTGACCTGTGTGAGAGCACTGGCCTGGTCTTCTGCTCCTGCAATAAACGAGTTGAATATGCTTTCACCTGCTGATAACAAAGTGATTGGGATCAGAAATATTTGAGTGCTGGCATGTGACTGTGATGGAAGGGGGGAAGGGAGGACTTAGGGGTCTTGAAAATCCCTACAAGCAAAATGGTACATAGTTTTATTTATGCAAACTCACTTTTTTTTTTTTTTAACAAAGAAGCATAAAGGTTTAGCTGTGCTTGCTTGAAGGGTGTGAAGGTATGCTACATGGAAGTGGTGTTCCTAGCTGTCTGTCCTGCAGCACATGTTGTCGCTCCTGACCCTGTTACTGTCGGACAGACCGCGTGCTGACCGGCTCCTCCAGCCTCCATCCCTGGGAGTGGTCAGCTCTCGCAGAGAGCCCGGGGGCTGTGGTGCATGGCAAAACATCCCGTGGAGCTGTTGCTCCTGTTCCTATTTCCTGGCCTCCTACTTTGTAGTATTCCTGTACAGCTACCTCAGGAAGCAGTGCTCTTCTGACATGTTCTTCAAGTCCAGCTAAATAATTTGAGCCAGAAACTTGTCCGTAGGTTGCTTCTGCTTCTAGGTCAGTTAATTGGTGATATTTAGTTGAACAATTTGTCAGTGTGGGGCTTTGCGTCTGCTGGCACAGGGCTCTCATCTTCTAAAGTGTTTGCAGAAACCAAAATAGCAAACAGTATCTGGAGAGAGACAACATGCTGTGCTCTTGCTGAGCTACTGGATTCCAAAGCTGTTTTCCTTTGTGTATTATGTCCCAGGAAGACTGGGGAAGAGCTCTGGACCAGATGCTACATCAACTGCTGGTAACTATCATCAGGCCTGGGAGGGAGGCAGCGCTGTGAAAGTAAATCTAGTTATCTGCACTGTTCACAGTTTGTAGCCTAATTTTCCAAGAGAGGAGTCGGTCCATGTTTGCTGGGGGAGGGGAGATGTTGTTCATAGCATGTTTCTTGCTGTTTGTAGCCTGCTTTGAGTGGTGAATGTAATGCAAGCTCTTTTTGGGGGCTGTTTTTTTTTTTCTTCCCCTGGTCCTTGCATAGCCTGAGTGGTGCACATGATGGGATACTTAAGGTCTGCTGGGGTGTTGTCAGCAGACTGAGGGAGCGAATTCTGATGTCATTCATGCCTGAAATGTATACAAGGTTCTAGCCCATGCCCAGATTTCCCTACTAACTACTTAAGTTGCCTCAGAGTGGAGCTTGTGTATACGTTAATAGGCCTGCACTGTGAAGAGCAACACCTTCACAGAAGAGGTGGCGTACTTGCGTGACAGCAGCTTCACATCCTATAGGATCACCTACACTGGCGTGTAAATTTGGATTGGGAGTTTCATGTTCAAGCAAGCCTTCTGATTGTCCTAAGTTACTGTGCTTTGATTGACATCATGGAGTGGTCTTGGAGAGCAGCAGTTGTATTCCTCTTAACTAAAACTTCACTGGATGATGCACTCCAAGGGTGCGGTTAATGGTTTCCTGCTGCAAGTGAGCATTCGGTACGTGGGGGTCAACTAGAGCTAGTCTCAAGTAATGAAGTCACCTCAAATGGGGATAGTGTGGCTATCAAGTCCTCTGCACCGACAGTTTTGCTCTGCAAATCCACTTCTATTGGCCTGCACTACTTCGTAATGAAGATGTAACATACATCTCCTGAAACGTTCTCATTAGTACTCCAGTACTCTCATTAGTACACCATCTGTCTCTGGTAACAGTCCAGGAGAAAGTGAGCAAAAGGAAGCTGTAGATGAAAAACAAAAACCTAAAAACCCTACAAACATGCTCTGGGACTTGGGTGGTGCTCAAATACGGACTCATCAAACTGCTGATGTCTGACCTACCACTTACAGTTAATATGTGTCCTTAATTTAGAAAGGCTTTTTCTTCTCTGGGATCTTTCCCCGCCTTCTAGTGACTGGTAATCAACTAGTAGAGGCTAAGACAAGGTCAGTCAATGTGCTTTTTTTAAAAATCTTGAATTGAATGTTAGTAACTGACTAGCTTTATTTTTGTTCTAATTTACTTCAGTGGTTGTTTACCTAATGTATATATAAAGTAGGGTCACAATAAGTCAACACTGGGTGAATTGGAAACCTAGCAAGGGTCGAGCTCCTGCAGTAAATAGCAGTTGGCACTCTTCTCGAGGTCCTGCCAGTGTTTTGTTGCTCTCTAACCAATAATCCAAAATGGCATGTTAGAAACACCATGTACTACTGCTGGAGATGCAGCCTTGAGACAAGGTGTGTAACACAGGTGCTCTTTTTTCTTCTGATCATGGAATTTCTATTTTACAGATTGTAAGAGCAGGATTATTAACTTAGTCTCTTGGGCAACCTAAAATCTTCCTGTAGTTTCAGTACGATATTTTAATTGAATGTGGTGCTTTTCACATCCCATTCTCAACTAATGCTGTAGTGTTCTTGGATGTCTTGAAATGGCAGCTACATTCTGCTCCTGCACAAATTTCTGTAGTGAATGAAGTTGTCTGTGCATGTCTTGCACCTTAGTCAAGTGTGCTGTGGTTTAAAGAAAGCGTGGGAGGTAGTACATAGGGATCAAGTCTAATCCCTCACAATTACAGGCAGCAGCGGACAAGGGTCCGCTACAGAGCAGCATAGACCTGAAGATACCTACCAGTACTCTGTAACAAATCAAATCAATAAATAAAAACACACAAAGAAAATTTAAAGCCAGAACCATATTGTACAGTAAAAGGAAAGATCAAGGGCAGTATTAGTATTAGTGGTCTGTTTCTGTGCAGGAACATTGGTGGAATTTCTAGGTGACTTCAGAAATCAGACACCTGTTCCTGTTAGGTGATCAGTTTTGTCTTGCATGCTTCGAGATAAGTTGACCAGATACTGGGAACGTCAAAGTAACAGGCCCATGGTTATTAGCAGTGGGTGATATTTTGATGTTTCAGAGGAAAGGAGGAATCTCCTGTCAAGGCAAATAATGTATTAAGGAGTGACAAGTGCAGGACAGGGGCATAATTTGACAGCTAGAAACTCCAAAGCATGGGATTAATAAATTATAAATTGAGGTCAAACAAAACCACTCATCAAGCTTCATTTATGATTCCCCGTAGGAACAAATTTTGCACCCAAACTTTCAAATTACAGGCTTTAGTTTCAAGCTGCGTGATCACACCTATACATGTAACCCATCCATAAACTTATCTTGTCCACAGTGGTGTAGCTGAGGGCTTTTCCCCCATTAATACCCTTGAAAGGATATTATAGGATTTTACTTTGCGAATGGGTAGAGGCCTCCTGTTTCCAGTCTCATTGTCTTTGTGTCCAGGAGTCGGTGTGGCCTTGTATCAAGTGTTACTTTTTAGTAAAAACAAGTCTTCCTTTCTTTAGGTATTTTTCCTCTTCTCTCCCCCAAATGTATATTTATAAAGATTTGGTATGTCTTTTTTTTTTTTTTTTTTTTTTAAAAGGTACAGTGTGGAAGATTTTTCTTTATGCCTAATCCAAATCTCCTTTGTTGCAATTTAAATTCAGTGCTACTTACCACAGCTGAAGTAGAAAAATTTTACTCCATTCTTCTCTACCTGTCTTTAACCCCTATTTGAATAGAGGGATTGCCATCTCTTTAGATGAAGTGAATCCAAGTCTCAATTTTTTTCCCCAGGCCTATGCTTTTTTGATCTCTGATCCTTCTTGATGTTTTCTGGACTCTCTTCAGTTGATCTGTATCTCTGTTACTGTAGATAGTCCCAAACTGGACACAGTACAGCAGCTGATGAATTTCTGACCATTTGTGACGTTGTTGCTTTGCCTTTGGATTGAGATCCGCTATAATAATTCTTCTTTTCATCCCCAAAGCTGGTGTTTAGCCAGTTGTTCCCTATGATTATTCCTGCCAAGCATGGTACCCTGCACTCTTTCTTGCTGACTTGCACTCTACTTTTTTTGTACCTCTCGAGTGTATCAGGTTGTTCTGAATACTGTCTATCCTTAATTGTTTTGCAGCCCCATGACTTGACATGTTCTGGAAACTTAGTAAGTGGACACATTTTTCCAGCAGCAAAGTGGTTAATAAAAATTTTGCTGCTGGGCATGTGGCATGCTGCAACAAAAATCCATTGGTTCTCTGCCTTGTTGGAAGGGGAGGTGCTGAGGTTACTTGTTTTGTGGGTACTTTATTGTAATTTCATTTAGCTTATGTTCCCTACCTTGTTCTTAGAAAAAAAAAAATTAAAGCAACCATGTTCTTATTAACAAAACTTTGCATGTTGCTTGCAAAGTCAGTAAATCACTTCTGTTGCCTCCCTTTCATCCTTTTCAAAAATACCTGCAACTATGCCATAGGAAAAAAATCGGACTTTTTTTTTTTCCCTCCCCACAAATCCTTGCTAGCTGTTACTGGTGTTTTTATCCCTTCCCCTTTTAAGTTATATGCACAGTCTTTGTCATTTGCTAGTGTTCTGAAGTGCCATCCATCTTCTGCTGATTCTTCAAGGTAATCTTAATGACTTAGATACCGTTGTTCTTATGGTAGATTACATCAGGCCCAGCCAGTGGAAAAACACCTGATTTCTCTAGGGACTTTTTATTTAAGCTGTTCTTACTTTTGCTAGCCTGATTTCCTATTTGGAGCGGTAGCAAAATGCTTAGTTTGATCTCCTTTTTTTCTCTGCCAGTTCATGGAAGTTTTCCTCAGAAGTTGGGTCATTCCTTCTTCCCAGATTTGGGGAGAAAGCACTTAAGAAACACATCTTGAGATTCTTGCGTGGAGCTGTGTTCACCAGCGCTTTGGGGAGAGGAAGCCAGAATGAAGCATTGCAGTGGTGGTGGCAGAGATCCTGGGGCAGGAGCAGCTTGGTTGCTGGCTTTTTGCTGCCCCTGCCACCAGCTTGGAGCAAAGCCTCCCTACGTAGGGAGGAGCACTATGAAATCCCTCTGTGAAGCTGTCGTCATCTGTGGGCTCAGCACCAGTTCAGATGGTTCTTGGCCATCTGTTCCCAGCTGACCTCTTTAGTGAAGGCTAAAGCAGAAAGACAAGTACTATCGCTTCAGCCCTCATAGGGTCATCTGTCAATAAACCCCCTTTCCCACTGAGTATCAAAACTAATGTTTCCTCTTGCTTATTAATGAAGCACTTAAAGGTTGATTTATTGTTACTTGTTATATGCACAATGCTAATACATTGTTGGCCTTCCTCATTTTTGTCCCCATGTGTTTGTGCTGGTTTTTTTTTCATATTCCTTCTTATTTATTTGACCTAGTTTTGTGCGCTGCTTTCTTTTTTGAGGTGATTGGAGAGCTTGTAATTAGGGACCAGCTTGACTCTTCTTGACTAACGACTGAGCCTAGATATCAAGGGAAAAAAGCTGGCACTTTTAAAGTCACACCAGCTCCTTACCTTCACTGGTATTTACTCTAGAAAGGTCACAGAGAGCTGGGCTGGATAAAGATGAAGCAGGAAACAAAATTGGCAATAGGCAGATGTGGAGTTTTAGTTTATCGGTTCTAGTAGTCATGAATAAAAGGACTGCTGATGATCCGATGACCTCTTGCTTTGTGTAGTACTCCTCCTGTGCATTAGGGTATCTGCATTTTGGTGATTTCCAAGGAACAACACCTGCCTCTTCTATGTGACAGTATTTTTCAGTTGTCCTGAATTAATTGAAGCCTGGATTTCCGCTATTGACTGGTGTTTATTTTGTTATTTTTTCAATCCATTTCATTGCCACCCTCCAAGGTGCTTTCTGCCTTCATGATCTCAGCCACTTCTTTCATACCATTTTGAATCAGATCTTGAAGAACTTTCTAAATAGTAATTTTCTTCATTTCTATTTGAAAATGTGTAATGCTAGATTTTGAGAACTTGATAGATGGTTACTGTGTGTTTCATGTCTATGCTGTCCAGACCCTCTGTTATCACATGTAATGATGCATGGCTCTATTCATTCCTTCCAAAAAGCCTGCTCAGCGTGCTTTGGTAGCCTGCTTTTGGGCAACTATTTGTCAGTTCCTTACAATTCTAGTTTAAAGATACTGCCCCCCCATCATCATTGTGAGGAAGAACGTGTATGTTCAGAAATGCATGATACCCTGTTGTATGGTGAGGGAAGTCAAAACCAGAGCAATACTTAAGCAATTGTATGCAATTTGTAGGAGTTCTGTCAGAAACAGCAACTTTCACAGCTATCAAGGGAGGTTTTTCCAGCATAAGGTAGAATGTGAATTTAAGGTACAAGAGGTATTCCAGAATTAAGGTATGGGAGCTATTATCTCAGTGGGCTAAACCAGACAAAGGCATCTGTAGACGAAGATTAAGAACACTATTCTGAGAGGTATTCCAGGCATTTTTCCTGTGTAAATAAATAAACCTTCAGCATCTTAAATATATTTAAAACAAAAATTATTAGTCTGCTAGGTTTGGAGCTGTGTCACATGGAGGGACAAGAGAGACAGGTCTCTGTTTAGTCCTCAGCTGTTGCAGGAAGTTCTGAACTATAAAACACTGTATGGGCAATAACCTTGCATGTAATAACATAAATAGACTCTACTTGAAGTTTGTTTAAGAATACGATACTCCCGAAAGGCGTATTGCAAAATCCTGTTGGAATGTCACATCAGTGCTAATTCAAAATACCAGCTGTGGCTTCGGATGTGAAAGCAATCCAATGTCTGATACCAGCTAGAAAACTGAAGTTCTCACTTAGCTTAAAAAACAAAATCAGCCCAGATCTGTTAACTTTTTAAAGGGATTAATAAGCCTTTCTGCAATAAGCATTGACAGGATATAGCCATAGTTCTCAAGTTGTTCTGACCATGACCTGCGTTTTGTCTTGCTTTCCTATTCAGAGAGAGCTCCTAAGCATGTGTACGTTCAAGATAAACTTGGTTTAGGTTTGGATTTAATAAGCTAATTGCAATCTTTAAAAACAACAGTTGATGCTATAGTAAAACTCTTTGCCTGCTGCTCAAAAATACCCCATGATTTTGGTACATCAGATCCATATATATGAAAAAGCCAACTTCTACAAGTATATTTTAAAACACTTCTGGTTTAAATCATATGAGCTTTGTATTAATGAATTTTTTAGCGTTTTTCCTGTAATAAAGATTAAATCATTGCTCAGGAAGTAAAGCTGCAACACATGCCTTTGACAATGTAATCAAACTTTATATAGCGATGTTTTTATTGTTTTCCTTTTGTTTTGCTCTTAGATGACTAATTTCTGCCTAGAAGTGATGGCAAGAGTTGCCATCTGAGAGGCCACTTGGAGCTTTTTTTCTATTTTAAGCATATTTAAAGCACATGTATTCAGAAGTGTTGTTATGTAAATCAGTTTTGAAAATTGAACTCCATTAAAAATTATAGTATCATTTCCTGAGTTAATCTGAGGCTATTTTAATCTCAGAAATGGGGGGGGGGGAACAGGTTTCCACTAGGAGTAGCACTTCTACCTCTTATGTTGTAATTGATATGATAATATGGTAATAAAATACATTGTATTTTTAATGGAGCAAAATGTTTGCTGCTCTTTGATTTGGAAGATCCTCTGACATGGTGTATTACCTGCATAAGGGAGGGAATAACATATAACAGTGCTTGGGAAATGTCAAAACAGAACCACCTTTAGAGGACAGAAAGGCTGGAAATAGAGGAGTTCATAGTGGAGTCCAGTCTGAATATTGGCAGTGATGAAAGGAACTTGCTATCAAAAAAAAAAAGGCCTAACGAGAAAGTTGGGAAGTATGTACTTTCATAGTTTAAATAAACTCTGCAAATTAAGTCAAGTGGTGGTGGTGTGTTTTGGTTTGGGTTTGCTTTTGGGGTTTTTTGGGTTTGTTTTTTTTTTTTTTTACTGCACTGACTATTAAAAGGGATTTAAATGTACTTGTGGTATTCAGGAATTGCTGTCATGTCATGGGTTTTCTTAAGAACTAGCAAAAGTTTCTCATTTTGCACTGACCTGTTTCATTCACCTGCTTTAAAAAACAAAAAAAAAGGCTAGAACTTCCCTTGGCAATAGTCTGTCAGTTTGGGAGAGTTCACTTGGAGACACAGGCTCTGTAGAGTCTGATGTGACTTGAGTAGGGAGCACTGAAATGAAGGGACTGGATGTTCTTATTTTGTAGTTACTGAAATCCTGGGGACTTCTGTTCTTCTCTGGAGCTAATGGGAATAAAGTCAAATCTATTATGATTTCAACTCAGCTTCTTTTGGTAATGTAAGTCATCACTTTTTGCAAAGTCCTAGAACAATCCATTTAAAACTACAGTTTTAAGTACCCTTTTCTTGAGTGCAATGTTAAGTATGTGATGCAAATACCCACCTGCAACTCTGAAGAGCATATGTTTCTCAGACATTGATTTACAGTACAATATTTGAAAGGTGGCCCTTTGAAATTGGCATAAAGTTGAGCAGTCATGCAGGTGATGAATTTTTGGTCATGACAGAAAGTGATTCAAATGTTTAAAATACAGATACCTAATGCCACTTC